>JAJOOS010015607.1:0-35670 GCA_029582725.1 Solanum chiquidenum
AATTAATAGAAAAATAAAATTAAGTTTTAACTAGTCGTAGCTAAACACATTAACGATTAAAAACATTGTTAATTAAGGGGGGACACAAGAGTGTCAATTAACAATGGGGTTTTGTCACTAGTAAGTAAGAACAACAAAATAAACAAGGATTTCTAAGTAATGAGAGGGGATCCTTGGGATGTGACCGGAATACGGGTTAAGCTAGATTATTGGGTACATGCTTTCGACAGAAGATTCATAGAATAATTGTGACTAGGCTAAACTTTAAGGGGGATAAGCTCTCTCTCGAGCAACTTACCCCGTTTCAAATGCGTTCCTCTCGGACACCCACTTGCCGCATGAAGACCAGCCTACGCCTTAACCCACTCACTCTCTCAAGCTGAGTATGTGGGAATGAGACTAGGATTCACTCTCTCGAGCTGAACCTCATGTCGACCCACTCCCATCGACCATCAATTTAGTAGTTTTAGTTTTACGACCTCTCTCTCAAGCAAGTCGAAAACACATAAATAAACTTGTATTTGGAACTACAATTCATTAAATTCATCCACATCTACTAAATGAAATCACAATTAAACTACGATTAAACTATCAGCAAGCAAGACCCGACAATTATCTTAACCCATATTCTCTAAATCACACCCCAAGAATTGGGTTTTTAGCCACACATGTATAAGAGAGAGAAATTTATACCAAATTGAGCTCACATTAAACTGGGTTTGAAGATTTAAGTCTTGACACAGGCTAAAATTAAAGAATCCAAGAGACCCAAATCCAAATCTTGGAGATGAAACCCTTTGGATCTTCAAGTCTTCAAAACCCTCTCAAACTTAGAGCAAAAATATCAAAAGTACTATTCTATATGAAAATTTTAATAATTGTTCCACCACTTAAAGCTACAACTCTAAATAGTATTTATAGTTTTCACAGATTTGTACTGCAGCGGATCATTCGGCGTCGTTAGTCAGAATCGCCGATCAACTCGGTGATTCACCTTTTGGTGTAGTTCATCGCCGTCTTGCACCAGCCTTCAGCATCATCATGCTCTGGGTCATTGCGCGACATGGTACTGCTTCGGGGAACTTCTTGGCGATGCGCCGACTGCTCCTTTTTCCGCCGACTTGATCCTTTCCTTCAAGGATTAGCACACTGGAACAAAAGGCGAAGTAAGACCCTTCGGCGACTCGCCAAGTGGACTTGGTGATCCTCAGGTCTTCATTTCTTTATTCTTTTCAGTCTTTTTGTTCCTTTTTGCGACGTAGTGTCCATGCTTTCCTTCAAATTTCAAATACCTAAAACTTAAGGGTTTTCATCAGATATTGAGATAAAATAAGCATTTGAGGACATAATTTCTATTAAAATATAGCCCTAAATGAGTCCAATTTGTGGACTCATCAAACACTTGAAAAGCAGGCCTAAGCTCCGCATTAGTCATATTTTTGGCCAAAGGGTCGACCGGTGCTTGAGGAGGAGCTCCTTGATCCACATTGTCTTCCTCATTCCTTCTAGCATGATCCCTTCAAGTAGTCATATCATGTAGACCATCGTGTAAGAATTAGGAGAAAGACATTATAGAGTTAAACTCTATTGCACGAATTATAGTGAAGAAAGAAGTGAAGTTTCCTATGCATCTAGTAGCCTCTCATTCATAAATGTGGTGCACTTCACACTTATGAACAAGACTCTACTTGACGTGGTTTTGAGACATCCTAGAACCATTTTAAACCTTGTGTTATGATTACCAAGTTTGTCACGACCCAGGGGTACCCCTAGATGTAACAAGGCATACAAGACCCCGAGAGGCCTCATACAAGCCACTTAGCATTCATAACATAAGATAATAGAAATTACGAGATTTTTAAAACATTTCAACACAATCAAAGTCTTTATAAAATGAAGCGAAAGTCTAATACATTTTGTCTCAAACCATCTAAAACAATAGAATCTTTGGGACACAGCCCATACAATAATGTTCAAAACATAAAATGAAAGAACATAAGAGAAATGGTGGTCAAATCCTTGAATGCTATGAGGACTCACCAATCTTCACGTCTTGCCTCTACTAAGATCCTAGCCACGGGGATAAGAGTCGAGATTGTTGGACCCTACATTTGGATAAGAAATGTAGGCAAGAGTATGCGTTAGTACCAACATGTACTAAATATGATAGCTTGCATAAACATCAACATAAGCATAAGAGTTAGACAACAAAAGTCATAAATCATGATTAACATAATTAAATCTCATCTTGAAACATACTTACGATACTTCCTTGAAGTAGACTTGTTTCTTCATAACTATGCTAAATTGATGTGGGAAGTAGTCAATTCTTAGTTGTCCTTATTATCCATGGAAGGAACGGCATCTTGCCAATCCAAGCTAAGTCATTATCCTTGGAAGAGCACATCATCATGCCAATCCAAGCTATCCATGGAAAAGCACATCTTCATGCCAATCCAAGCTATCCACGGAAGGGCACATCTTCATGCCAATCTAAGCTACCATGGAATGATACAACTTAGTAACCAATCCAAGCTACCATGGAAACGTACATCTAGTAACCAATCCAAGCTACCATGGAAAGGTATCATATTACCAATCCAAGCTATCCATGAAAAGGTACATCTAGTAACCAATCCAAGCTACCATGGAAAGGTATCATATTACCAATCCAAGCTCCATGGAAGAGCACATCTTCATGCCAATCCAAGCTACCATGGAAAGGTACAACTTAGTAACCAATCCAAACTACCATGGAAAGGTATCATATTACCAATCCAAGCTACTTCCTATTATCATAATTCATAAATTCTTTGATTCATTTTAGGTGAGCAAGTATTTCAATCTAGAACCATTCAATGTGAGATATCCTTTCATATTCATACATACAGAAGGAATCATGTGGGTAAATCCCTTCCACAACAATCCTATCTAAGAAAAACAATTATCACATAAGTTTTACTCTCAAAGCCCTAATAATCACAATTCATCATATAAGCTCAATCTCAAGCAATTCATATCTATTTGCTTCAATCTCAAGCAATTCATAATGTATCTCATCAATCCTATAAGAGTACATCTAATCCATAATTTCTCCTTTCATGGAGTAAAACCCATTTACATCATTTTCACCTTAGAAACATGGGTTAAGCATGGGTATATGTAAATTTATCCTAAAAACATGTAATCATATCAATTCGTGCATAAACAATTATAACCCACTCATTTGGATCAACATTCATCAAGACCCACAACATTAGAAAAAACCCTAATTCAAATTGGGGAAATTTCTACTTTTAAATTGGGGAATCTTGGGGGCTACATGGATGAAAGGATTCCATGGATGAAAAGTCATCACACCTTGTTAACAAAGTCCACAAATTCTTAAGGAATAGAGACTTGACCTTGATCCTAGCTTGAACTCTTTCTTCTTCTTCAAGTTCTAGAGAGAGAATTATTTGAGAGGAAGAACTTGGGATTTCTTTTGGGTTTTGTAAATAATGACTTGAATGGGTGAGTTTTGGGGTTAAAATCACTTATATAGGGGTCCTAGGGTTGGGTAAAATGACATAGTATTAATACTATTAAAACCAGAAAATACCTATATGCCCCTAACTCAAAACCTGTCGAACCCCCTTCACGTGTGGCTTCACGAGCCGCCAAGGGTCACACGGCCCTTAGTGGTGCCCGTGGTCCCTTGACCAGTGGCTAGGCTTGCCACCACTCTACCCCTAAAATCTAACTCTAGACGACGACCACTCCCACGGCCCGTGATGGCCTTCACGAGCCGTCTAGTGGCTCGTGGGAGGGTCTTGAGTTTTGGGAAGTTTAGGCTAGCTACTGCCTAGCTCAACGCCCCTCACCATGGCCCGTGGTCCCTACCACAAGGCGTCATGGTGGTCGTGGGAGGTGAGCATGGCTTAGCTAGCCACTGTGAGCTTCTATGGGCAGCAGCACGACTCGTGGTGCCCTTCATGGCCTATATGGGTCCTCGTGAAGGTTGCCCAAGTTCACTTCTTTGGATCTTTCCCTCTCACTTAGCCCTAGCTTAGCCTACTAGATTTCTGAGGTGTTACTATTACCTGCCACATAAGTTACACACCCTAAATAGCAATAATCAACATATTTTAGCCACCCAGACTTCGTGCCAAAAGGCCTAAGAATGAAATCTCTCGTCAATCTACATATATTGTGTATTTTAGAAAGAGAGTCTAACTACTCACTTAAGCCTAACCTACCTAGACATTAAACAGTTGTTGCAGAAGTTTGAACACGAGCTTCTTAATTCGTGGGAGTGAATCCTAATAGAAGTAAACTTGGAATCCATGTGTTTTACCCCATTCATGGTGCAATCATTCCTCTCCATTATTTTGAAGTTTGGAGTAGTCTAGGAGGATTTTTAGAGTAACTATCGTACCTTTTTCAATCAAAGGAGAGGAGTCAAAATCATAAAATCCATTTTATCTAGTTTCTGGTCCAGTTAATCCCGTTATAGCGACCCATCCACCGTTACAGCAGCGACGCTATAGCAGAAATATTCCCACTATAAAGGGATAACCATAGTTGGATCAATTTCATATTTCAATTTTTTTGTCGTGCCACCCTAAATTAATTTGACAGCGTATTCCAATAATTTTTTAGGTCTCGCGATTAGGTGACTTTTGAATAATGACGGAACAGGTCGTTACAATGAAATAATGGAAAAAAATTTAGAGAAAAGTTAATGGAGTAAAATGAAAGCACTTGGTGGCTTGGGAGGATTTATTCCTATCTAAGGAAAAAAAGGGAATCGGATTCCGGTCTTTACTTGAAGTTGTTGATTCTTTATTTGCTAAATTGTTCTGAAATTTCAAAACTTCTTCAAATTTCCTATGTAACCATTACATATGAAACAAATATTGTAAAAAGAAACATCTAATTATTGCTCAAGGATCAGGAATGTCTCATGTTTGGAGGAAGATGATTCAAATTTGAGAGAAAATAGAGAATAATATTTGGTGGAAGATCAAGTGAAGCAAGTTTTTGGTTTGATAACTAGATAATGGAAGGGGCACTATATTATTTTGAAGAACAAAGCCAAGGGAAAGAGGAGATAAAGGTGAAGAAATTCATTAAAGAATGAAGATGATATAGTATCAAACTGAGTCTATATGTATCAGATGAGATGGTGGTATACACCACAAAAATATCAATCCTACTTTAATGGACATGAAAAGAGATAAGGGCTGATTGATAGGTAATACAAGTGGCAATTTTAGTGTTAAATAGCATGGGAGTTTTTGGGACACAAAAGAGAGAAAAGGGAGGTACTTAGATTCATATAGAACAAGGGGATTCTTTTTAAATTAATATCTTTCTATAGAGAATATGGAAAGAAAGAATTCCTACCAACGATAATCTATAGAGAATGAAGCCTAATATGGTCTCCAAATGTTGGTATTGTGATCAATTTCATCAACAGACCATGGGCCATTTATTTCTAACATGTCCATAACTATTAAGCTATGGAAGCATTTTTCTAAGTTTACAGGTATGGCAGTGGAAAAATTACAACTACCACATGTTATGATGATTTAGTGGCATACTTAGGCTCCATGCAAATTGAAGAAAATATATAAGGTACTACTTGTATTGATTACATGGTTCCTATGGAAGAGAAGAAATGGTAGGAAGCATAGTGGTGACACATCTATGTAAGGTATGATTATCAAGTGCTCCAAAAAATTCATTTTATAATGAAAAGAAAGTATCCATGGATAAGGATACCAGTGAAGGACTGAGGTGTAAGGTGTGATTTATCAAGTGCTCCAAAACATTCATTTTATAATGAAAAGAAAGTATCCATGGATAAGGATACCAGTGAAGGACTGAGGGCAGATGATCAACATGTTAGGTGCCTATAAGCCTAGACTATACTATTGTATAGTAAAATGAGAATTACCTCAAGAGGGGAGTGGTTAAGTGCAACACGGATGGTGCATGCAAAAGAAACTTGGGTATTAGTGCATATGATTTCTGCGTAAGGAATAGCCTTGGTGATCTAATAAATGTTGAAGTGGATAACATTAGTATCACTACTAATGTAGAAGCGATAATGAGAGCTATTCTAGCGGCAATAAAATATTGTGTTAATAAGAAGGTGAGGATTTTAATACTAGAATCAGATTCTTTATTAGTGGTTAACATTATTAGCGAAGTGCCGAAAATTTCTTGGAATCTAGCAAACTATTTTGATGAGCTGAAACAGGAGATGACAAAGATTGAGGTAATGTTCGACTCATATACAGAGAAGGAAATAAAATGGCAGATTGCATAGATAACCTAGTAGTTACTTCTACTAAGAAGATGTTGTTCAAATCATTCAATCATTTGCCTATTTTAGGAAGAAAGATCGTAAAACATAAAAAAAGCATAAATTCCTTCGCTAAGACTTTACACTAGAAGGATCAATTAGCCACATGCACACAAATATTACAGTTTTGATGCTTACGTGAAGAAGATACTAAGCAGTCTAGATATATTTTAAAAAGACTGTCATAGACTAATAATTTTTACCGTTGCTAAATCATTTATGTTAAACATTGATAGATCAGAAAAATAATCATCAAAAACAAAGGGGAGCATCATTAGATTAGCTTTAAACTTGGAGATCAGCTACAAACCCATGTTAGGAAGAGCTGAGAACTCCAAATGGCTAGCTCCTTAGATTTTATCAGACAAAAACAACCATTCTTCTAAAACATCAAAGAAAAGTCAGGTTTGATCTAAACAAAAAAGAATTTGAAAGATTTAAGAATATACCTTGGTCAAGTGATATCCCAAATGTGAAGATGGACTCGAATGTCGGAAAAGGATCTGGAACAACCCACAAGAGAAGAGGTCGAAGAGAATGGTTACTTCAACAACATGAAGACAACATTAAGGAAAAACAAAAGCGGCAAGCGTACTTGAGAAGGAGATAAATGATAGGGTATATAGATAGATCATTAGGAAAGTGGGCTATGCCCATTTCATATTTTAATTAGTTTTTGGGTTTGGGCTGAATGATTTTGTATTATTTTATGTAAAAAAAATTAGGAATCACTTAGTGTAAGGTGCAAATTACATCATAGCCCTACCCTTTTTCAATTTACAAAAATTTCTCAAAATTAGTGTCATCCAAATACATAGCAATCTAGACGGATACATTGCATCTGATACATTAAAAAAATCCAGTTACGATTTAAAGGAAAGGGAACATAAAATGTGATTTCCTCAAATCACGCAAATCAAGTTGATGTCAATCTCTACCAAAACGTAACAGTTTCAAACAATATAAAATTAAAATTTTATTCTCTCAAATCTCTCTCACATCGTAACAAATTCAAAAAAATTGTTACGATTGACTATATATTACTATTTATGTATCATGACCATAAAATTGTGCATGAATACATTATTATTTATGTATCTTATTTTAATTGCAAAAATATTATAGTTTATAAAAGATATATTATACATGTAATTGTTCTCAATAACATTTTTTGTGATTGTTATATAACATTGTGGTTAGTTGATATGTATCTAATACATACAATAAAGTTTGAAATTTGTTGAATTTGATATACATGTGTTAAACAATTGGCGCAATTATGTCTTAAAATGCTACTCGGAGGACTGCAAATACATAACAACATCTGATACATAGTCAATTTGATAATTTGCTATAGTTACGTGTCATGTAAAAAAACTATGAATATGATACACGTTGATTCAGTTGTAAAACAGTGTTGCAGATACATAACAACATGTAATACATAATTATGTTATATACACAACAAAGTTATGTGTTATATACATAACTATGAATATGATACAAATTGATATTGTTATAAAACATTAGTGATGTATCAACAATAATATTTGATAATGTCTACAGATAAATTGCATTCTAGTTGAATAAGTATGAGTGTATGTATCTGGTAATAAAAGATAACGAAATTTGTAATAGTTATGTATCAAATACATAACTATTAACATGATACACACTAATTTGTGTTTCAATAAATTAGGGTTATTATCAAAACTAATATTCAAACACGATACATTGTATATGATCATATTATAATGTATTATAAAGTTGAAACAAATGCATTATACATAAATTTATGAATCAAAATCAACTATACACATTAAAAATCTAAATATTTGGTAGAGAAGGGTGTTTAGCAACACGTTCTACAGATCCAACTCTTTTTGTATCAGAAAAAGATAAACAACAAAAAACTCATGAAAAAAATGTAGCGTAGGGGCGAGATATTACAAATCCAACTTTTCTACCCCTTTTTGGGTTTTTTCCACTGTCACTTTAGAAGACGAAGGTACATCCCTTTTCGACTTCAATTTCGCAACATTCTAATTCATCATTTATAATGGTTCATGCAATTGTTTGGATCTATTTTCAGCTCAATCATCATCGTCAGAATTATAAACACGATCAATATTAAGTGAGGTTACTGGTAATCCCAATACTAAAAGAAGGAGCATTATCCATATGGATCACGATTTTGAAGATGAAAAAAATAAATAAATAAAAAATAGATCAAACAATGATCTATATGTTGAAGAAGAAGAAAAATTACCTATTGAGGAAGTTGAAATTAATTGACTGGAGAGAGAATAATTTTGAAATTCAAAATTGTAATGAAGTAACTGCTGAGATTGAGGGAGTGAAAATAGAAAGAGATTGAAGGTGTGAAAAGAGGAAGAGAGAAACGTGCGTGAGTTGAGAAGTTATGTATCCGGATGAGAGGATTTTGGAGGGAAAAAAGGATTTTTGTAATATTTTGAAATGGTAGAGAATAATAGAAAATATGGTAGATAAAGATGTATAGATAGATATTTTTTCCTTATTTTATTGATAAAAAACAGGGGAACTACATAAATGGGCCATAAAACTCAAAATAATTAGTTCTTCATACCCCAACCCAAAGTAATTCAAGAAATATCATTCTCTCAAAAAAAGAATTACAGCTCATACCCCACATTCTTTTTTCTCATTTATTGTTTTTGTCCTATCATTAAAAAATTTTGTTCTTTCTCATTTTTTATTTTTTTTTATTTTTTTAATCCTTTGTTATAGATACCATTTGGTAATAATTTTATTATTTCTATTTTGTTTTAGTTAGTTTATCTTCTTTTTATTTTTTCTTTCTTTCTTTCTATGTTTTTACCTTTTTAAGAAAATAAAATAAATTACTTTTGTTCTTTTCTTATTTTTTTATTTTCTTTTTTGTTCTTTTCACATTTATTATTTTTATTCTTTTCTCATATTATTCTTTATTAGAAGTACTATTTGGTAGCGTTTTTATTATTTCTTTGTTTTTTTATTAATTTATCTTCTTCTTTTCTCTTTCTATATTTTTACCTTTTTAAGAAATAAATAAATTATTTTTTGTTCATTACTTTTGTTTTTTTCTCATTTATTATTTTTATTCTCTCTTTTATTCTTTTCTTATTTACTATTTTTATTCTTTTTTCATTTCATCATTGAGAAAATGGCCAAAAGCCCCCCTAATCTATAGCCGGATTCCCAACTACACATTCATACTTTACGGGGATCCTATTACCCCCCTGAATTTTATAAAACTGAAATTATTACCTCCCTAAATGCTTACCTGGTAAAGTGGGTGTATTTCACTCTCTTTGAGAGAGTGAGCAGCCAAAACAATATTAAAATTTTGTTTTAAATGTCTCTTTTCAATAAATATATTTATTTTAAATTATTTTTTGTTCTTATTTGTTTTCTTTCTTCTCCATAGCAATATAAATCAAATCTCTTCATCTTTCTCCATCTCCATCGAGTTTATCATTTTTTATTTCAAACAAATTTTCAAACTCATGTAAAACTCTTGCAAAACCAATCAACCTAAATCAATTGTAGATAAATTTACATATATTTATATCACCCCAAAATACTTTAAATCGAAAAATCAACCTGGATTTACTTTTTATTAAAAATAAAAATTAAAAAATAATATAATATATTAATTTATTTGATGAATTCTTTGGGTACAAAGTGTACATTCTCTTACAGATAATTTTCAATGTATACAAAAGTGCACATTTTACAGATGAACACATTGTGCCTCCAACCATTTGACAACATTGTGCTTAATCTCTCCATGGAGTTCAAGGACTCTTGAACATTCCTCCCAGATTCGTTGACAGATTAAATGTTCGTATCTTCACCTCATTTGGGAGGCAGCACTAGAAACTACAAAATGGGGCACACCAATTTTCTTCTTTCTTGTCTTTTAAGAACTAGCAGCTTGGGCGATCTGGATTTACTCAAATTCAAAAAAAAAATATAATAGATCCTTTAATTATCAATCTCAAATCTCAGTCAATCAACTACATCTCAGAAATTATCGCTATCAATCTCGTTAATTCATCAATCCTCGGTGAATCAGGCTTTTCCTCTTCGAAATTATTGATGATGATGTGAAAGACATCGTAGGCTCCTCCTCCTCATCTTCCTCGAGAGCTTCGGTGACCTCCATTAATGGCAATATTCTGCCATGTTCGTCCTCTCTCCCTTATTCCTTCACTTTTTTACTTTTTTTTTAGGTTTTCAGACTCAGTTCATTATTCACATATCTTCTTCAAAGACCCAGTTTTGATGGACTTATGGTGTTTTAGTAATGGTGAAAATGGTGAAAGTGCTTTGGTGACGAAATGGATGAGTGAATATATAAAAGAAAAGGCTAAAGAAATATAAAAAATGAAAATAAATATTTGATGACTTTTCCATGTGTCAAATGCGTGAACTTCGCATGCCACCATAGATTTGGTTATGGCTTTTTAAGGGTATAATTATTTCATTTTTAACCAATTTAGGGGTGACAAGACTCCCGTGAAGGACTCCCGTGAAGTTTAAGTGTGTAGTTGCAAATCCGGATATACGTTGAGGAGGCATTTGATCATTTTCTCTTTCATCCTTTATTAGAGATATCATTTAGTAGTATTTTATTATGTGTTTTTTCTTCTTCTTTGGTTTTTTGTTCCTCTCCCTTTTTTTTGTTAGTCTATCATCTTTTTAAAAAAAAAATCTCTCTTTTTATATTTTTGTCACTTAAAAAAAACAAAATAAATATTAAAAAAATAAAATATTAACTAACTACTTTCAGATTAATAAAAAAAAATAACTAGACTACAATCATTACTACAACCATTAATAAATAAGAAACAAAATACATAATTATAATTATGTGATTTTAGATCTGCATAAACTACATTTGATATTTAGTGTGATTTATTTTATTAAAAAATTATTAAATTATGTTAATGGGGCATAACTTCAATTTGGATTGACTGAATTTGCTCTTGTTACTAGGTTGTGATGCAAAGGTAATACAACAATTACAGTTCCATCAAATGGAAATCGGTTGACTATATATATATACCACAAAATATATATATTCTCTTAAAGTATCATTAACTAATGAGTAGGGTGTGAACAAGAAACCTTAACGATACCACAAAAATATATATATTCTCTCATAATATCATTGATTAATGAGTAATTTCTAAACAAGAAATCTTAATGATACCACAAAAATATACATATACTCTTATAATATCATTGATTAATGAGTAATTTCTGAATAAGAAACTTGAATGATACCAATACAGTATATATATATATATATTTGGTTTAGTAAAAAATATATAGAATGACCTAAAATCAATTATTATATTATAACTAAATAATGTAGTAAATATTTACTTTTGTCTCTAGTAGTAGTATACCACCTCACCGTGAGGGCATAATTGATGCTGTTTTAGCAACACTGTTTTTTGCTGGAAATACAGTCTAAGATGGGTTGAGAATAGGAGAGCTTAAAAGGGCTCGTTTCCTACAAAAGTTACTACTTGCAGAGAGACTCAATTCAAGAATGGCTGAAGTTGAGAACCATTCGTCTCCTCCTTCTGATCCGGCTCCATCAGATCCAACAACTCCACATCCTCAAACTGGGTTCAATCCCAGCAGAAGTAAGTGTAAAATTTGTAGAATCAATGGGTCTGTGGGAATGGATTTTTAAGCGAACCCAACCCAATTCGTTTTTCTTTCTTCTTCTGATATATATATATTTCTGGCCGTCATTCTATTTAGTATTTGAATGAATGGGTCGAATAAAGTGAATGATATAAAGGTTTTTTTATTTTGAACTAAAAAAATTAATGTTTGGGATTTCATATTTGCTAACACTAGGAGGCATGAAAGTTCTCAGATATAGTTTGAAAACAATCTGATTTGATTTGTCTCTCTTTGTACCTTAGAGTCGATCTTTACTTGCACTTTGTTCTCAATGATTTTCTTTAACCCCTAAAGGCCAAAGAATTTGGTAACTGAGTATTTCTTTATAACTTTATCGAACTGTTGTGTCCACAAAATTTTAGTTTGTGTTAGTTTTGGAATGAAGGAGAATTTGATTTGTTTAATCTAACATGTGCTGTTTCTTCTAGATTATTACAGTTGTTTGATCTAACATCTGTTGTTTCTTCTTGAGTATCACAGTGATTGGTATCATCAGAAGGAAGGCCATGATAAAAGACTTAGCGGCTATATACCATGCAGAGTGCCTTGCATATTGTCAAGAACTTTTGGAACTTCAAAAAAAAGCGGAAGAGGTTAGCAATATTGTCCTGCAACTTTTATGTTCATTTTACTTTGAAGAAGGCCCCTGCTTTCACTTGTGTTGTGAAATTCATGATTCAAGGAATAATTGAAACCTATTATTTTGACAGAGTATTTACTTAATAAGATTAATATCTACTGTTAACCTAAGTTGCGTGGACTCTTCATTTTCGATGCCGCACCCGGGTCGGATTCTCCAAAAATGCACTTCTTTTGAAGAATCCAACACACACCTATTGACATTTTTGAAGAATCCAAGTTACATAGTCGTCAACATATCATGGTCATAACAACAAGCTTATGCTTGGAAATTTTCTGTCTTTCTCCCACTAGAGGCTCTTTGCAGTTTTACTATTTTTTAGGAAGATAGGTAAGTGAGTTGTTTGCATTTGCAGACTTGTTTATGTCGTTGTCGTTGTCCTTAATGCTCTGTTTTGATTATTGAAAAGAAATGGAACCTGGGCCTAACTTAACCCCAAAAGCTTGCACTCTTTGTTTTTAACTAGACGGTTTCATTTGCTAGCTGTAGATATACTATGGTGCTCCTCGCTTCGCTTTGCTTCTTTCCCTGTGGTCTTTATTGAATGATTGTCTAGCTCTTGCTTATAAAGACATTGTCAAAAACATAAAAACGATTTACATACATTGCTGAAAAGTATATATCATCATTGGAGGAATTTTAAGAGAAGGATATGAAACTTGTATATGTGTTGATAAGAATATGATGTTTGTAACCATCTGATACCACATGAGCTACAAGTGGTACAACTGGGGGTTTAGATAGGAAGCTCATCAGAAGATGCAAGCATTTTATTCTGTCTGAGAAAAGGAGTGCTTTCCCATCCAAAAGAACATGCTGGTCATCCCAGGTTATAGATTCTTTTTCTGGTAGAAGAAACTAGCTCTAACAGTTACTTAATAGCTCTAACAGTTCCTTGATAATTACTAAGTGACAAAGAACTAGTGATGAATGAAGTGTTTCTATCAATGCTAGGAGGAGGTTCAGCTGTTGTAACAGCATCTGTACTGGAGGTTCAGCTATTGTAGCAGCATCTTTACTGGAGGTTCAGTTATAATGGTTCAAAACTTTGAGAGTTGCTTGGAAATGATGAATGTCAGTTGAGTGAATTACAAAAAAAAATAACTTAGCAATTGATATTTGTCGTGTGTGCTCTGGTCTCTTTAATCACTCAGCTTCCAAGTATTTGTATGATTATTACAACAGGTGCTCGTGTCTAAAATGATATGATAAAAAGAAACTGCTTAACTCCTAAATAAAGTCAAGACTTTTGAATTCTGCTTAGGCCTTAGTTTTTCTTTCTTTGATAGCTACTCATTTATCCCAATTTTTCTCTGGACTCGTTGGTCCTAGGACCTACCCAATCCTTATTTTCCTGTTAAAATTGGAGAGGAAACCCTGCTTTGCAATGCTTTCCTAACACCTTACTTCAAGTTTCTAGTACAATGCGTGCCTTGATGAACATAATTTGCCAAAGTTTTGGAGCTCTCATCAGAATCTAGTAGTAAAAAGATGAATATGCATTAAGTATGATGCCCACCGGCTCTTATTAACCTTTTTTTCCCTTTCAAATGCTCCAGTCATTAATTGAAATGAAAGCTGCAGAAGATTCAAGGAGAGAAACAATGAGGCCCCCAAAACGTATGAAGAAAGCCCGTTAGCACTAATGTAAGATATGTTTGTGATCTATTATATGCATTCTTGAAAGATTCTCTTGGCCTTTTAACATTGGCAACCTGGAAATTGTCTTTTACTGATTACAGAAAGCTACAAGTTTGTTAAATCTAATAGATACAGCTCATTACAGAAGATTAAGATGAATTGCATTTTGTTATTTCACTTTAGAGGTAAAGGAAAGTATGTTAATGAAGCTAGATCAATCATAGAAGTCATAGAATCCATGTAAGCTGAACACATGCTAGTTACATGAGGACCATGCTATAAGCCCGGCTCCAAATTCATGATATAAAAATAATATGAGTTATATTTAATTTAAAAAGTATAATCTATACTATACTTTCCCGAGTTATCAAAGGCGTGCTAAAAGCGCGCTCAAGCCCTGAAGCGAGGCTCAAAACTTCTATGAGTGTTGTTTAATGTGCGCTTCAGTGTGGTCATCAAGGTTTTAAGACATCCTTTCCCTTGCAAATGGAGCCTCTTTTGAAGAGGCAACACTAAGCAATTGATTTTTCACTTTATCATAAAAAAAAATCAATTTCTTTGTTCATATATTTTTCATTCATGCTTTTTTTTTTTTTGATGACAAGGGAAACCCGCAGCCGCTACCCTTTGGGTGTGCACAGGGTAAAACCCCCGCTCCTATGCAATAGCTCGCAAACCACATAGGAGAGGTAACCCGCACTAGGCAAGCCCGGTGCGACGAGCTCGACCCAGAAGGCAAACCCCTTGCTTTCGCTGGCAAGGAGTTTCGAACTTGAGACCTCCAACATGGAAGTCCCAAGCCCAAACCACTGGGCCACCCCGAAGGGCTTATAATTATTAATCTTGGACTATATATATATATATATATATATATATATATTTGTATTTTTTCTCCCCTTGCGCTTTATTTCATTAAAGCTAATGCTTTGTTTGCACTTTGTGCTTAAAGCCCCAACATACCTGATTTTTTTTTTGCATTTTTTGCTTTTGATAACAATGATATTTTCTTATCGCATAATTAATGTAATTTAGTGGCACATTTAATATGAGTATTGTTGACAAGTCTTCATAATTATCAAAGTTTCTTAATCACCTAATTAGATAATTTATAAGTGAAATTTATTTATGAAGAAGGAAGCTTTGAGAAGAATTATAAATATCAATGGGGACACAAGCAATTTGACGCTCTATAAAGTAACATGATTTAAATTATGTAAAATAATTACAACTCGGGGAAAATTATAAAAATATCATTAACTAATAAAAGTGTGTTCTTTGTCATCAAAAAAAATAAAAGTGTGCTCTCTTAACAACTTAAGCTTTTAGATGAGTTGGTCACACACTTCAACCTAGTATCAGACCAGGCAGAGGTCCTGGGATCGAATCTCACCGCTACCCATATTAAAAAGAATTTCCACGTGGTTGGTCCATGCAAAAGAATCAGGCCAGCACGTGAGGGGGGTGTTGAGAATATAATTAACTAATAAAAGTGTGTTCTCTCTAATAGCTTGAACTTTTAGATGTTTGGGCCTGATCTTTTTTCATGGGTCAAGCACGTAGAATTTATGTATTTTTAATTTGGGTGGCAGTGAGATTCCATCGGAACTTTGCCTGCTTTGATACCAAGTTGAAGTGTGTAACCATCTCATCTAAACGCTTAAGCTATTAGACAGAACATATTTTTATTAGTTAATTATATTCTCAACAGAAAATATTGACATTTTTATTAATTTGTGGGTATATAATCTTTATTTATAGATAGAAATAGATATTTTTGGTACTCCCTCTATTCACTTTTATTTGTCCACAATTTCAAAAATAGATTTGTACTTTTACTCGTCTTTTTTAACATATCGAGAAAAGGCAAAAAAAAAATCATGTTAAGAGCTAGTTACATTCTATCCCTATTCGTTTCCAAATTACAAAAATCTCTTAAATTTGGTGGAATGCGGATACATCCCAAAACGTCTCGATACATTGCGTCCCGGTTTCAAATATATCCATCAACGTCCTGACACATCACGTTTCGATGTCGGATACATCGTGTAAAGTGTTGTATTCGAGAATAGGAGAGAGTAGGGATTTTTGTAATTTTTTCAAATGGTAGGGAATTTTAAAGAATATGGTAAAATGAGTTGTGTATTTAGGTAATTTTTCCTTTTCAAAACCTAATACTAAACACAATTGATAGGGGTAGTGTGATGAAATAATCATGTTAATCATTGTTTTCTTAATGGGCGTGTTAAGTCTTAAGTATGACAAGTAAAAATGAACGGATGGAGTACTGATTAAGTTTTTCTTTCACTCACGATATTTGTTGCGGCAAGAGTTTATGCTAGTTAAATGTGATGATTTAAGGAATAAACTAAGTTAATTAAATGAACCTCAAGAATCAATTTAGTTCTTCATATAGAGTTTATGCTTAAAAAAATAATTATCATTTAAAATGACAATTTATAGTTTTGAAAAATCTAAATTTTTAATAAAATATTAAGTTGATCTAATTCGGCTTAGTTTCAAAATTTAGTCAAATTGACTCTCGACAACCAAAAAGTGTCATATAAATTGACACAAAGGGGGAGTAACTCGTAAGATCTATTAAATGCTCCCTTTTTAAATGAAAATATGGCTCCAAAGTTACCAAAATGTATAATGACAAATAATGTTAAGGGTAATTTAATACTCCTCGTAATTCATATTGTATGTTGATTTTAGCTTACAACAACAACAATATACGCAATGTAATCTCGTGAATGGGGTCGGGGTATTGTAGAGTCTATGCAGACCTTAATTCTACCTCGTGGAGGTAGAGAGGTTGTTTTCGAAAGACGCTCGACTTAAGTGTAGCAAATCGAAGTAGTTATGAAAAGGGAAATACCGCAAAGAAGAAAACTTGTCAATAAATAAGAAAAGCAGTACATAACATTCGAAAAAAGAACAGTAACAACAGTTAAATAATGAGGTAACTGAAACACAGTAGACAACATTTGGAAACAAAGATCAAAATTAAGAAACTACATATAAAGTACTAATATTATGACAAACACAGTGCTACCAGACTCCCACCAAGCCTAATCCCGCCGGAAAGCGAGACAAAGCTCAACTACCTATTAACTTCTACCTAATCTGTGACCTCCATACCATCTTATTAAGGTCATGTTCTTGATAAGTTGAAAGTGTGTCATGTCTTGTCTACTCAGCTCTCTCCAATACTTCTTCGGCCTACTTGTACCTCTCTTTATACCTATTATATCCAACCTCTCACACTTCTTCACTGGGTGTTTGCACATCTCCTCTTCACATGAACAAACTAGCTCGACCTTGCTTACCTTTTCTTGTCCACCATGGAGTCCACTCCCATCTTGTCTCAGTTATATCTTCTCTTTTGCCCACACATCCATCTCAGCATCTTTATTTTCGCAACTTGCATCTTTTGAACATGGAATTCTTGACTGGTCATATGAGGCATCACTGAACAAGTAGGAAGTGTTTTAACTAAAAAGTAAGAAGTGTTTTAACTAAATTATCCTTTATTAAATTGTACCAATTCAATATGGTTTCTTAGTTATATAAAATTTCACTTATCTAAATAGGATTAATTTGAAAAAAGAAACTATTAACACCTTGTTTACTATTTAAAAAGCTATTTATTTTTAACTAAGTGTAAAAGCTAAATGTACCATATCATATAGACCAGAAGAATCAAGAAAAAAAAGTTCACAAAAAATTATTTATAATGTCAATATACCAATAACATAGGCCAATGGGGTATGGACCTAAGAAAAAGAATGGGAAAAGGCTAGGAAATCGCAACAGCTAGCCACATATAGCACCTTAGCTTGATGTGAGGACAGAAATTCTCCCTTATATATAGTTACTAGATGGGAGAAGCCCATGCCCATGCCCGACATGGAGATTACTTTTTTCTTTTATTATTATATAAATTTACAATATTATTTATACATTTGAATGTCTGTGCTTAGGGGATAAATTGTATACATTTGAATGTCTGCTTAGGGAATAAATTGTACTGGCAAAAATGTCTAAAACAAGATTTGATTTCAAAAGTATAAACACTTCATAGCATAATTTCCCAAGAATATGCTTTCTTAACGTCTTTTTCCAAGCTGGTACAATCATCTTTCTTGCACAACATTTTTGCTGTATAAAAATGGACGATATCAGGAGAATAAACTAAGTTCTGGTGGATTACACTTCCCCTGTTTTGCAATTTGTACCCTTGAATATGGCAAAAGCTGGTCAACACTGCTCACACCTGGACTTCTGTGTTCTGAATTTCCAACATATCATCATCCCTTTTATAGAATGATCATGGTTTGATGTGATTCATTCTTTGACCATAAAATAGAGTAAAATTTCAGATAAACAATGTAAACTGATGAAAATCAGCTACTGCTTTCACCAATACTGAATAATTAACCTTCTTATTTTTTCCACCTTCCAATTCTCTGTCTACATCAATATATTCTAAGTTGAGAGAGACAGTTGCACAAGTTGAGGAGAAACAGATTTCACTAAATTATTTAAATCTATTAGGATTGGAGAATCCAACTTACCTGGATTTCTCCTATCAGAAACTTACTTGAAGAGGTGAGGGTCCAAGAGAAAAAACTAACTACAACTCAAGAAGAAAATAAGGGTTGATATCTAAAATCTTTATCCAGTGTTAAACGCAAGTAAAGTAGATCTCACAAAATTGAGCAGTACCTCCATACACAATTCTTTAAAATTGCATATATAGGAAATGGAACTACATGATACGTGAAACTTTCTTCAATTCCCTGGTGTATAAGAACACTATAAAATCAATGGATGTAAGAAGGTGAAATAGAGATAACTGAGGGTATCTAAACAATATAGGCACTTATACAAATGTTCTTTCTTATCTGGTAATAAATACAGAAAATCATGGAATAACCTGAGCAAAACCCCCAGAAATATTTATTAAGGTAGCTAAATATCTTGTTAAGTTATCCTTGATACTCTACATATATAATGTGGCTTTGCTTCCAAAGAGAGGCGGAGAGAGGTGCTAAGGCTCTCACCACAAATGTTGTATTCACAGGATCTACATAAGCTATCTAAAGACCAGGTGAATCAAGATTGATATTCAATACAAAGGCCCTACAAACTCTAAGCCTAACATGAAACTAATAAATGAAGAAAAAGGTCTTCAATCTCTTTGATTACTTTAGGCTTGATTATTCAAGTGATTCTCTTTTAGAACTTACACAGCCAGCAAATAGGATTTCAAAGTGCTTCTTTACACCCGAATCTATGGACTGAATGATGTTTTAAAGTAATTTAAGAAGGTTGACATTGTATCACATAGAAAGCACCCGATATATAAATGAAATAGAGAAAACAGGGCATAGAGATCACCACCAATTGCTTTTTCTTAACTGCAGTAGTACCTTTTGAGAACTACTGAAATTTCCTTAGCAATATCAATTCTTTGAAAAAGAATCATCTTACTACTCTTGTTGGGAAGTTGCTCATATCCATTTTCCCAACTCTAAAGAAATTTTCAGAGCACAAATTCATCGTTTTCCCAGTGAGTTCAACACCTTCACATAATCCCTTTGGGACAACTTAAGTGTAATCTTTTTTCGTCAATGATTCTTGTTACTCTATTTGGACACCATTAACCATTAGACACAGAAAATAGAGAGGTTTTGTCACCTAAGTGATTAGCAAGACGCTAATACATATTACTCAAGATGAATTCTGTTAATACTCAAGTTAATATGAAACAGATGTATTTTTACTTACAAAGAGAGAGAAACAATAGCTACAGATTTGAAGTGAAAAGGTCACAATTACATGAAAAATCTGGAAACATAAAGAGCATGTAAAATCAAACTCATAGAAAAAAACACTTTTTTATCAGGAGGTAATCCTGAACTATTGGAAACCCTATATCACCTAGTAATCCCTTTCTTCTCGTTTTTATTTTCTCCTTTTAATCTCTAACTTATCCAAAAAGAATCATCTTAGCTCTATGTATCAACTGGCTATTAATATACACATCTGCATTTGGCTATGCTTTTTTTTGTAGGCAATATCAGCTTTATAGCATGATAACTCAACCAAGCCAGTTATGAAATCTATTATTAACTTTTGACAGCCTAGTAAACATTACCATCACTTACCAACTCTATCATTTTGGTCCTACAAATTAAAAGATAATGTAGTTCATGTACACTTACAACGAAGTTGAAATCTCAAAGCAAAGCCGTACAAGTTATTACAGTTGTTGAATATTAATGGCTTTATAGTAATTCTTGCTCCTGGAAAAAAACATACACAAACCATATTAGTTAGATTGATAATATTAGTGTTTGTGTATAATTAATGACTTAATTAAAGATAATAGATTACTCTATGTATAGGAATAGCAACTTTTTCAAGTCTTCTTACAAAATATAAAGCCATTAACATCTTCTGCCTTCATGGTCTTTCATAGAAACATCTCAACAAGGAAAAGAAGTCCACTTTTAACTTTCTAAAAAATATAAATAAATACAGAAACTTCATAAAAGAATGATAAATGCACAAAAAGAGAAATACAGAAACTTCATAAAAAGAACGATAAATGCACAAAGATGCTAAGTTCAAGCTTAAATGCATGTAGTAGAACATTCTTTCAATCAGCCAAGAAGATGTAAGTATGTCAATTATTAGAAGACAGCCGTGAATCAAAGGGAAATTGAAACGCTCTTTATCAAAAAAAAAAAAAGAGCAAATGGAATGCACAATAATATTCTTCCCCAAAATTCTTCAAATGTATCCAATTTTGTCAATTTAATGAAGGGAAATAAAAGTGAAGACTCAAAAAATAAATAAATGACCCAATATCTCAATAGCACCTTTGTCTAAAGCTTCGAAGGAGACTTCATATCCGAAACGCAGGAACGATCTGATTAGAAAGTCATTCAAAACTTAAAGACTCAAAAAATAAATAAATGAGCAATTTATTATCTAATTTTCATGGTATCTCAAGTGCAAAATGGTGATAATCTGAAGGCACCTTCATGTTCTTTGGTTGCCCGCTTTTATTACTTCTTTCTCTATTAGGGCCAGCATTTCTCCTCTGATTACATACAATTTTTCCTGATAATGCAACATATTTGTTTTACATATCATGCTAACTGATTAACATTTGAAATAAATGTTAACACATTAACAAATATAACTAAATTTTCAGTATAACTTACATAAATCAAGCAATGTAAATGAAAGAAATCGAATTTAAAATGATTGAAATCATTTGAGAATATGTTGAAAAGATAAATGTACCAGTTACAAAAAAAAAGAAGAATATGCTGAAGAGATCAAAACAAAGAATAATGAAAGTACAGAAGGGGAAAACACTACAATCTCACACATTCTTATCAATCAAAAATCACAGATGGAGCGAGAATTGTCGAAAGGACTAACCAGCTTCTGCAGACCGAGATCAAGCAGCACTATTGCGGCTAACGCATACACAAGTATGCACAGTCCTACTAGGAGGTTCAAGTCTAGATAATGTACCCATTGAGACTTGTCGAATTGATTATCTAATTTGAATTATTATTTCAACTATTTGGAGGAAGCAATACCTTTAAAAATTCAATTGCCAAATGAAGAGCCGCAGTGTCTTAGCCCTTCGGAATGGATTCAGCAGCATATTATGAGGTTGAGCACAAAATTTGGAGTAGATTTCAGAGGATGTGAAGAAACAGCAAAAAAATTATTTCTGAAGATAGACAACAACAAGCAGGAAAGTGCAGAGAATAAAGAGGAATCATCAATCATCAAAAAGAAGGGGGTGTATGAGTTGAAGAGGCTAGAGATAGATTCCAAATTCATAAGTAATGGCAGTAGAAGTAGGGGGGGGGGATATCTAGCCATCAAGATTCAATGAAGTTGAACATAGTATCATGGAATGTTGGGGGTTAACTGTGCAAAAAAGAGAAGTATGATAAAAAAATTCTTGCAATCCTGGAAGGTTGATGTAATGTGTTTACAGGAAACTAAGTTAGAAGGAGACATTGGAAAAAATGATAAAGGAAGTGTGAGGAAATAGATGGTCGGACTACGTTCAACTAGAGGCTAGTGGTACTAGAGGTGGTGTAGTGATCATTTGGGACACAAGGGAATGGGAAGGAGTGATCAGTAGTCAGGGCATGTACACAGTTACTTGTTTTACGGGGAAGAACCAGGATTTTCAATGGCACTTGACAGGAGTTTATGCTCCTAATGACAGGCAGGAAAGGGAGGAAACATGGTGGGAAATTGGAGCAGCTAGGGCCCTTGGGTGCTCTGTGGAGGCTTCAACACAACAAGACATCCCTTTAAAAAGAATAATTGTAATAGAATTAACAAAGCTCCAAGTCTTCTCAGGGATTATGGCCACAAAAGTAGCATTGAAACTCTGAAAAGTCTCTGATAGCTTTGTTAATTCTATTGCAATTATTCTTTTCAAAGGGATGTCTTGTTGTGTTGAAGCCTCCAAACTTTCCATCACCAACAAATGTATGCAATCTATCAATTTCTCATTACCAACAAATGGATGCACAAATAAAGTAAAAAGGGGATAAAACTCTCATAAAACTCACCAGAAATCAGAAATAATGGACAAACTTGGAACCAAAATGAGAGAACTTGGAAGAAAAACAAAAGAAGCTAAGGTTAGTGAAGAGAATGAATATATAGATACAGAATTATGATACAGGAAGATACCAATTAAGCCCCAAACGGAGACATATTTACCAAACTGCCTTTTGTCGTACCAATTACTCATGCTTATTAAAAGTTATATTTATAATTATACATATAGATAGATAAATTGCATAATTATATATATGGTTTCAAGCACCATCTTGATGCTGGTGTTTGATATATTGTTACCTGTTTAAACAAAGAAGTATGATAAATCTTTTTCTTTTTCTCAAATTGGATCAACTATCTTGATCTGTCTGAAAAGCTCACGCTATCTATCCTCGATGCAGGATGCCATCATTTATGAATCTTTTGGTGATTCAATTGGGAGCCATAGCTTAGTTTCTGATCCTGCACTGGACTCTATGCATGTGCTGCATACCATGCTCATGCCCTGTGGATGGAACCTCCATGCAGTGATCGTATAGCTCAAAATCGCACAGCTACTCTATTTTGTAGGCAGTAGAGTTTGATGGTTGTACAGTTATATGCAGAAAGAATGTAATCTTGTTACAGTATGAGTGGAATTTTTTTTTAAAATTGCATTAACTGATAATGTTAAACGTCTACAGTAAATACTACAACTAAGAAGGTGGGGGGAGAGAGAATATTTACTCCCTCTGTCCCAATTTATGCGACTTTTTCCCTTTTTAGTCTGTCTAAAAAAGGCATACATTATCTTATTTATAATGTCATTATCAGCATTTTATCCATGTTGGTTCATTTATCTTGAGGGTAGTCCTGAGACCAACATGTTTATTACTGGAAAAAGGAGGCAGTTTTTCTTTCCCTTAATGAGCAGTGGATAACATTGGTGCCAAATGTGAGGTGTCAGTGGTTTTTAGTTTAAATGTTTCACTGTTTCTTGACCTCAATCTATCAACATTCTTTGGGAATCATAATTTTCTGTTAAAAGAATAGAATAGAAATAATACTTCACTCACCAAATTTGGCTGTGTAAGTGTAACGTTGTACAATTTAATTTCAATTGCATGCAAAATATTTAAATTATACTTAAACTAAGAGTAATGAGGAGATATGTGTTAATCTTGCTGGGAGCGCCACCCTTGAATGGGCCCTGCAGTGCTCTATCCGGATTTAGTCGAAATTCTAATGTGGGCTTCGAACATTGGGTGGAAAACCAAAAAAAAAAAAAAAGATGTTGAGGGTGCCTTTTTTTCAGCCAAACTTGTCTTACTGGGGTCTTTTTAATTGGATATACAAAAAGGGTTAAAAAAAGTGTCTTTAGAGGTAACCTAAATGAAAATGCCCTTGGTTCAAAAATGCTCCTACAACTAATATTTTGATTGAGAAATGCTCATTTGGTTTACTTAATGGATCAACAATGTCATTTCTGAAATGTATATTATTTCTTTTCTTCTTAAACACATTCTATTCCTAACAAAAATATCACTTTGAAAGAACTATAGTCGTGTTTCATTTCTTTTAAAATTACTTTAACTAATAAATAAATAGAAAATAATTCTTAATTTTATTTTTAACAATTAAAATAGAACAACTTCATGTATAAAATTTCTAATTGAATAGAAAATATTTTATGTCTAATCTTTTCCGAATTGAAGCAGGATAAGTATTTTCTAATAATAATAATATATAATATCTCCAAGAGAGACAACTTCAAGTACCTTGGGTCTATAATCCAGGGGAGTGGGGACATCGACGAGGATATCGCACTTTGTATTGCGCGATGTGGATGAAGTGGAGGCTTGCCTCTGAAGTTTTTTGTGATATAAAGGTACCATCGAAACTCAAAGGTAAGTTTATAGAGTAATAGTTAGACCGGCATTTTTGTATGGGATGGAGATTGGCTAGTAAAAAAATTCCATGTTCTGAAAATGTATATTGCAGAGATGAGGATGTTGAGATGGATGTATGATCATACTAGGAGCGATAAGATTAGAAATAAGGATATCCGGAATAAGATGGGAGTGGCCTCCGTGGTGAACAAGATGAGAGAAGTGAGACTTAGATGGTTTGGACATGTGAAGGGAAGACGCGTGAATGAACCAATTATAAGGAGGTTAAAGAGGGTACTAGGAGAGGCAGAGGTAGGCCGAAAAAATATTGGAGAGAGGTGATAAGATAGAATATGATGCAACTTTAGGTTACCAGGGATATGACCTTAGAAGAAGGATATGGAGGACACATATTAGGGTAGAAGATTAGTAGGTATAGTAATGTTGTCTAGCTTAGGGTGGTTGGTGTTTGTCATTGTGCTAGTTGTATTATTGCAGTTCTTGTTTTGATATTTATCATTGTTTATTGCTTTTAATAATCTATCCAAGTATGTTGTTCATTGTATTTTGATTATCGCACTATTTTATTATTTTTGCTCCCTTCTAGTAAACTTTGTATTGTTTCCTTGTTACTTGCTAGATTTGCTTCAATGTCTCGTTCTTCTTTGTATCTAGATTTGTTGCGCTTGAGCCGAAAGTCTTTCGAAAATAGTCTATCTATCTCCTTGAGATAGTAGTAAAGTATGCGTACATTTTACCTTATCCAGACCCCACTTGTAAGATTTCACAGAGTATATTGTTGTTGCAAGTAACAAGAAGCATTTTTGGATCAAATTATTGATAGTACTTTTTTTATATCAAACTATTAACGGAAGACATTTTTATTCAATTTCACATAGTTTAAGGACATTTATGACCCTTTTCCATTGATATATGAATGAAAATGTTGGTCAAAAAAGATGAAAGCCTTGCTGGAAAAAAATTCCCAAAGACTATAGGCTTCTGTACCTTTATGTTAGTAATAATTTGCAAACTAGTAAGAAATACCAGGCATTAACACTTTATGTGAAGTGTTGAGACCACACAGACACTAAAGAAATAACAAAAAGATACATATTTCACTCATTTGTGAAACACTATACAAAAAAAATTGTAAGAAACAAGACATGGGAACAAAAGGTATCTTCTTTCACTTTTTCAGACACTCTTTCAGAAGAGGCAAGTTTCACTATTCAAGTTAGAAGCCAAAAACATCAATGACCAACCCAAACTTCATTCCATGTAAAAACTTATATTTAAAGGTTGCAAAAATATAGATACAAGGATGGACAATGTTCAACATGATACTATACTTTCTGTTAATACAAAACCGGACATTATGAGAGAGGCCAACTCGAAAGTTTAATGTGCATGTGAAACTTAATTATGATCTGCATTCCAGCTGCTGCTTAATCTTGCTTATCATAACCAGCCACAACATGTGAAAGACGAAGAAGGAAGTCGACCTGTCTGGCGTATGTATTGAACTTGCTCTGTAGTTTTTTCAGCTTGCTGATTTCTTCTAGCTTCAGCTGCAGCACGCTTTTCTTCTGATTTTTGTCTTGCCATTGCAATCTTCTTCACCATCTTTGCTTGAGCTTGTGCTCTCATTTGTTCAACTTGTGCCTGAACGATACATATCATGAGTGCAAAATAACATGAAAATTTTCCATGGTAAAAGTTTAATATGATACTAAATGGCCTCACTAATCAGTATGAGTACGTGACACAGGTTGGTTCAATTTCTAAGAGGTGTCTCAGTAGCAGAGTTTTGATATACAAACATCCATAATCAACTTCAGATCAATTAACCATGTCCAACATTCTCCAAGAGTGAGGCTTTTAAATCACGGTAGAACATACTTTACTATATCGACAATCAGATGTACCTCTATTTTCCTCAATTCTGCCTCTAGCTTTGCTTTGTGCTGGCTTTCCCAAGCTTGGATTTTTATCTCTTCACGCTTATATCTGGAAGATCAATGGTATTTCTGTTAATTCATAATTAAACAGTAGAACATAGATTTTAAGATGTGTTTGAAACAACTCAAAGTTAAATATTGGAACAACCTTGCAGTGTCTTTTGACTTTTCCATTTCCTCCCAAGCAGCTGCCCTTTTAGCATATTCCATTCGTTCTGCCTCAGCAGCATCAGCCTTGCTTTTATCCTTCTCATCTTTGCTCGCCCAAGCAGCTATATTCATTTTACCAAGTTGGACACCAAGGGCTACAATCTCTTTTCTTGTCTTCATCTTTAATTCTTCCTCCGACAATTCCCTTTTATTGTTTTCTGTTGAAGTTTGAGAAGCATTGTCAATGTAATTCTCTGTAGGCGTCGGAGCTGGTTCTCCTCTACGAGGTGTAGATGGAATTGAAGAACTGGGACTGCGGAGTGGAGTTGTTGCACCAACAGGTGTAGCCGTTCTTGAAGGCTCTTGACTTGGAATAGGTGTCATTTCTGTTCCCATATCTCTCATGGAGACTGATCTTATTGCAGGGCCAACTGCATTGATATTCAATCAAACAGTTCAGATTAGCACAATATAAAATCAATGTTCTATATAAGAGGGAAATCATCATATACTTAGTTAACTATTTAATCTGTAATGTGTGTATTGGAATTCAATTACAGTTCTTTAACAGCACCGTTTTCAGTACAATAACCTTAGGATACTTTAGAAAAGACTTTAACCAGATCTTATGCTTCCCGGCAGAAGCATAGCAACTTAAATCATACCACCCAAAAATAGACTAGTCATTGCATTGGTTAAAGATACAGAGCAGGCCAAACCATCAAGAGTGTGGATGAAACAATAAATACATGCATCATTATTTAGGTAAGTACCAGGGCATAAATTTTCCTGATGTATGAGTTCTACTTGAGGCACTATATTAACCGTCAATCTTCGGTAATACCTGAGGCCGTAGGATTGACAGTGCTCCATCTGACAATCCGATGCATTGACCTCAGTATACACCTTTGTCGATGCATATGCTAGATGCCTACACTAAAATGTGACAATTCTTCATGCCTCTATGAGTGGCATAAGATTCTACTGGAGGCATACAATCAATATTTTAATTCAAACAGTTAACATTAATAGGACCGACAATAGTTCATCCTAAAACCTCACCCTCCCTCTTGATGCTTCCCCCGTCCCCTCCCCTGGTGAAAGTGTAAAAAATTTGAAGAATATTTACATTAAGTTAAGGAAGTTAAAATCAACATTAGAACAAAAGAATCCATAATGTACCTGTTCTATCTTCAGTCAAACAAGAGTCCCCACTGACCACCTCAGTCAAATCCTTACTTTCAGGGCAAAGGTCAAGTGACACGGCATTCAGCCCGTTTCCTCGACTTTGAGAACCAGGATAATCAAAATCAAACTTCTCGGGCACTAACTGCCATGCCGGTTGACAAAAATCTACCTTTTTAACCGCTAATTTACTTTCATAACTACTCGATTCTGGAGCAACTCTAACCATGCTCGTGGCAGGGCCCCGGTATGGTTGATTCTGTAATTGAACCTTCTTGGAATGATTAGGTTGCACATTTTGCCTATTCATTATCCACTTCTCCGCATCATTCCACTTGGAAGACATAGGCCGTGAAAATGACCTTGATGGTATTGAATGGTGGTGCATTGATCTCTCCCCTTTATGAAACTCAAAGCTGGATGTACTATCATAATCAAAATTCTCATCTTCACATCCTTTAACTGGATGGACTGAACTAGAATTTCCGCCATCCATCTTGGAAGATTGCTGCCTTTTCACACGAGCAGAATCTCCATTTACTTTTGGCAGGCAAGAATTCAAATCCTCGTCACCTTGCCTAGAATTTCCTGGCAATTTATTTTCTGTAGCTTCTAAATTGCAATCTGCATAACAAAAGGGCGGTTAAAACATATTTCCTCTCCTAGCACCTCAACATGGGTTACTGTGAAAAATATTTTGACACTATGTTACTTAAAGCTAATTACAGGTAACAGCATATAGTAAATGTGGATTGCGACTGAAAAGTAGAATAAATCAAAGACTGTTTCAAGTAACCTAATAATTTGAACTCACAAAAAGAATTAGCCCTCCCAACATCAACAAAAAGAATATACTATCCTAGAGGAACATATCCAAACTACAATTTAGTCAAGCTACATCAAGGAAAAAAAAGTGGGAGCTGGGGGTAGTTTTTGAAGGTCGAGGATTTTCACTCAAGGGAAGTCGAAATATAAAGAAGTAAATACACGGAAAAAAAAACTGAGATAATTTAATGTATAGTATGTACTCCCGCCGTCCCAATTTAAGTGTCTTACTTACCATTTTGTTCTGTCTTTCTTACTATATTTAGTAAAATTTTCAATTCCAACATTCTATGTGACAAGTTTAACACCACACAATTTTATAGACTATACACACCTTTAATTTAAACCACAAGATTAAATGTTTTGGTTTAATTTGCTAAACTTGGTGTCTAGGCAAAGTAAGATATCTAAATTGGGGGTATATACATTAACTTTTTTTCCACCTATCTACACATTATTGTGGTGGATCCAGCAGTTCACAAAAATATTGAATCTTGTAAAGCTAATGAAAGTTAAATTTGAATGAAGAAATGAACATACACTCTTCCTCAAAATCTCCACCAGTTTGGGTAGCCAATAAACTGTTGTTGACAAACTCAGAATCGTCGTGAAGCCTAGCAGGTGAAGTTGTTGAGGAATTACTATTTGATCCTTCCTTCTTCTTCTTTTGATGGTGAGGCCCTATAAGCTTCATCCTCAGCTTACTTGGAGATATTATACCACTCTGAAAGTACACATAAACAAAAAATATTCAAGAAACCAAGCAATTTTCCCAAAATTAACCAATTGAAAAGACAAACCCACACTGTAATTTTAACAACACATACAAAACCCCATAAAAGACAAGTTTGCAAGTATTTCATAGGAAGAAATGCATATTTTGAGTGCAGAGAAAAGTTCCAAAATTTGTACCTGCACTTTGTGTATCCTTTCGTACTCCATTAGATCCTATTTTCTTCTAAACCACTGTGTGTGTGAAAAGGAGAGAGAGATAATTTTAATTCTCTCTTCTTTTCTGCTGTGAAATTGCTGACTGCAGGGTGTTTTTTGTTTTGTTTTGTAGAGGAGGGAAGGAGGGGGTGATACTGATGGGAGTCGTAAAATTAAAAATATTTGGGGTCGGCGATCTTTTGCCGATTCTTTGACCTTGGACTGCCCCTCATGTTTTTCGTCTGTCCGCTCCTTTGGTTCGGAACAAGTTATTTCAGATGAGTTATTTAATTATATATGTAAGATAATTTATTTCATCACTAAAGTATAACTCATAGAATAAATAATTTCAACATGATCTAATACCTCCAATCAAACACAGAATAAATAATCTTATATTTTATCCCTAAATTATTATTATATCTTATACCTCACATCAAACAACTCCTTAGTAATACTATTCTTTCCGTTTTATATTAGCTATTTGTCGACTGCGTTACTAGAAATATTTACCTCAAATTAGTTTATCTGTTTTATTTTACTTGACTCATATATTAAAAATAAATAGATTTTATTTTACTTGTCTGTGTTAATAAATCAAGAAATTTTATTACTTTTTTAAATTTATTCTTAATATTAAATATCTACGTAAAATAGTAATAGTCAAATTAAAATTTCAAAGTATACTCTAACTCGGGATCCAATCCCTAACTCAAGAACCTCCCTTTTTTGGTACCTAACTTCAACTCAAAACCCAATTCTTGTAACCCAAGTAGATTTCAACCATAAATCGGGCCTCGATACCGAACTAAGACCCGTCCCAACCTTGTAACTGACACTGAATCAAAGCCTAATTGGGACCCACTCGACCTGCACCAAGATCCGACCTTTTTAACCTCGACCTAACCTCGATCCCAACTTGAAACTCAATCTCGACCCCGAATCGATAAACAACCTGAGACCCGATTTAAGATCCAACATATGCCTTCAGTTTGGGAATCGATACCCACCATAGCTCGAGTAAAGGTCGAGTCCCAAGTTGAAATTATGGTCGGGTCCCAGGTTGGGCCAGGATCAAGTCCCGACTTGGGGTCGAATTTCGTGTTGGGTCCAGTTGGGGACAGGTCCTACATCAAGGTCAAGGTGGGTCTCGAGCTAGGTTCAAGGTTAGCGTCATGTTTTCCGTCTGCCCATTCATTTCCTCAAACTTATTTTATCACTAAGGTATACTTCCTCCGTTTATATTAGTTGATCACTTTTCATTTTGCATGATGCTTAAAAAATTATAAATAAGAAGATAATTTTATTAATTCACCTCTTAAAAAATTCTTGGTAATTTTACAAGCAAATGTGAATACTTTTTTAAAAAAAATTGCAAGGTTTATATAGGAAAATTTTAATTAATATTTTCTTGATTTAGTAAGGTGGACAGTTAATATGTGACAACTATTTTTAGTATAATGATTAATTTATATGGGACGGAGGGAGTAAGTGATGGGATAAATAATTTTTGGATGACCTAATACCTCCAATCAAACACATGATAAATAGTTCTGCATTTTATGCCCAAGATTATTATATCTTAAACATCACACCAACAACTCCTTAGTAATACTATTCTTTCCATTTTATACTAGTTGTCTACGATGCTAGAAATATTTACCTCAAATTATTTTCATTTGTTTTATTTTACTTGACTCATATATTAAAAATGAATACATTTTATTTTACTTGTCTTTGTTAACAAATCAAGAACATTTTATTACTTTTTAAAAATATTATTCTTGATATTAAATAACTACATAAAATAATAATAGTCAAATTAAGAGTTTCGAAGTATACCCTAACTTGGGATCCAATCCCTAACTCAAGAATCTCTCCATTTTGGTACCTGACCCCAACTCAAAACCCAATTCTTGTAACCCAAGTCGAGACTCAACCATAAATCGCGACTCGATCCCAACTAAGACTTGCCCCGGACTTGTAATCAATACCGACTCAAAGCCTAAATTGGAACCCATCTGGCCAGCACCGAGATCCGACCTTTAACCTCGACCTGACCTCGATCCCAACTTGAGACTCGATCTCGAACCCAAATCAATAAACAACCTAAAAACCGACTTAAGATCCAACATATACCCTCGATTTGGGAATCGACACCAACCTTAGCTCGAGTAAAGGTTCGAGTCTCAAGTTGAAATTATGGTCGGATCCCACGTTAGATCAAGATCAAGTCCCAACTTGGGGTCGAATTTCGTGTTAAGGTTGGGTCCAGTTGGGGACATGTCCTACATCAAGGCCAAGATGGTTCCTGAGTTGGGTTCAAGGCGAGCATCAGGTTCTGAGTTGGTGATTGAGGTCGAGTCTTGAGTCAGAGTTAGGGTCGAGGTCGAGGGCAAAAATTTGATTTCTAGTTCAGGGTTTGGGTACATGGTTGTGTCACGAGTTAAGGTTAGGTCTAAGTTCAGGGTTGGGTCCCAAATTGGGAATGAATCTCGAATTAAGGTTAGGTATTATGTTAAGGTCGAGTCTCGAGTTGGGGTTGCTAGTTGGGTCTTGTCGGGGTAAGGTCCTGAGTCCAAGGTTGGGGATGGGATTAGGGTCGGGTCTCGAGTTGGAGTCGGGCTTGGGTCTCGAGTCAAGTTGTAACAGGGGTCTGGGTCACAGTATTTTCCTATATTATACCTAAATATTTTTGGGATAATATTTTTTCTTTACCAAAAAATAAGTTAGAAATATCCCTTATTTTTCAAGAAATTTTTAATAGACAGAGTTCAATAAATAGGTTTAAAAAATCCACTGTATTCGTCATATCTAATAGACAGAGTTCAATAAATATTTTACAAATATTAAAAGTGATAACTTTTGACTAACTTAAAAAATCAAAATTGTTAAGTGCATACTTAAGCGACTATTTTGAACCAACCCCCAAACATAAGGGCTATTTTTGTCACTTTCTGAGTCAAGATGCTTTAATTAATTTAGTTTATTTAGGAATAGCATATATAATAGATTATGAAGTTGGACTTTGAGAGGCCTCATTTGTTTTCATTAAAATTAAATGTCTAAATTTGCATAAGGATCTTAATATTAAGATATATATTAAAATTTAGATTAATATATTTAAATACACATCTGAATTTTAAGATGTGATCTCTAGATTTGAACACTAAATGATTAAGACCGTTTGTTTTTAATAATTGAATGTGCATGTGAAGTTAAACATAATGCAATAAAATATTATAAAAATTTATTTCAACAAAAAAAGATATATTACTTTTTGATAAAACATAATATTTTAGATATTTACATTTGATTGAAAAGTTAAATTATAGTATATGCAAACAAAAATTATTGTTACCTGAATTTTTTTCATTAGCCTATGCACGAGGCAAATAATTTGTTTCATTATTTTTAAATTTTATATATATACATATAATCAGATTTATTTATTTTTTGATTTATTTCTATAAAATTAAAAAATTATCTAATTAATCAAATATTGTTATAAAAGTAAAAATCTAATTATCATCCAAGAGGGGCAAACGCCTCTTAGCTATCTCAAAATGTGTATTATAGAACACTTTTTCGACTCTTTTTAGAAATGTCTTATTGCCAATGAAGACAAAGAATTCGTCATGAAAGTAAAATAAGCAAAGAGGTAGATTTTCTTTTTGAACCAGAATTAATTACCCTGTCTATATATAGGCTAATGTATCTAAATAAATGTTTTATTTTAATAAATTTAAAAAGTTTTATTATTTTTATTTTACTTTTAATATTAAATAATTATATAAAGTAATAATAGTCAAATTTTAAATTTTAAATTATTAATAATAAAATTAATATTTATATAAAATTGTCTTAGGAAATATGTCAAGTTAAGAGTCGGATAATATGAATGGCAGGAGTGATAACTAATGTCAACTTAACTTTTATCACATCAAATTAAAGTAGTTACCACTTACCTCCTCTCCAATTTCATTTTTTTGGAGAGTTAAAATAATACACTTTTTTTAACTCTAAATTTTATAGATACACTTGTTATTATTCTAATTTTTATAGATTTTAAGTACGAAAAAGCATACATCTTCCCATGTTGTTTGTATTGCACTTCATTTGATTCAAAGGAAGCAAGATTATTAATTTTTTTGTTTTACCATGGTGCAGTGTTTTCAAAAATGTTTTTTGGGCGAGTTCAGGGCGAGTTTCGGAGCAGGGCGTATCAAAGATGCTTCGGGGCGTAAATTAAAGACGTAGATCCATAAGGCATAAGTTCTAAAATTTAAGGCATAATAAAAACGCAAGTTCCGGGCGTAAAAACGTATGGCCTGGCGTTTTTAATTTATTTTTTTGAATCTTTTTTGCTTTAAATCATATTTTTTATTATTGGTGTAATGATATTTCTCAAATAGTAATTATAATACTTTTTTTCTTCATTATTGATTATTAATACTTATCTGAAATAAAAATCATAATATATTTTTTATATATTATAGGTTATTTATAAAATTATTTGTAAAATCATTGAAAGGTTTACTTTTGCTTATTTTATTAGTAATAAAACTATAAAATTAAATATATATGAGACTATGCCCCGTAGATCCATGAGACTTACGTCCCGTGTCTCGGGGATTACGCCTCACCCCGTACTATATAAAATGCCTCGCCTCACGCCCCCGCCTTTTAAAACACTGCGGCATGGTGTTTGATACTCTCATTGAAGCTCAACTAAATTTAAATTCACGCTGGAAAGTCTCATATTGGAGGGTAAACATACCGTTTTCTAACAAAAGCATGTACTAAGAAAATTCTATGCCAAAATTTCTGATTAAAAATAAATAAATACTTATGATTCTATTACCATTTTTGTTGTTAAAGGAAGCAATATTTTCAATCACATAGAACAAGGATGCAAATTGAATGACAGTGACATTTCCTACTGAGTAGATAGATACTCCAAAATTTACTTGAAGTGAAAAACTAGTCACTGATGAATCAACCAAGAAAGATAACTTTTCACTAGGTTAAGTGTGTGACAGGCAATTAATGAGTTCAATCAATTTAATTTCTTAAATTGAAATATATGACTTTTCATTAAGTTAAGTGTACATATGCAATATTAATGACACCTATCAATTATTCTTTCTTTTTTCTTTTGACAATGATTACCAACTGTATACAAGCTTTAATGAGTGAATGACAATAATCTTTGACCATGAAGGTCTCCACATAGCCAACATGATTTCTCACTAGTTTATTTGCGAGTTTGGAATCAAAAAGGTGAAAAAATTGAGTAAAATTTTCAAAAAAAGAACAAAAATTGAGGATTAAACCAAAAAGGCAATATTTGAATGAAAAAATGAATATCATTAAATGAAATGTTGTAAGGCTCGTGTTGATATGAGCCTTACAACACACACACACACAAAAAAATGGTGCACTTTTTAAAAAATATTAATATTCCTTCTCCATTATTTATTCAATCGTTTTGTTGTTGTGTTTTTGTATTTATTCAATCGTTTTGTTGTTGTGTTTTTGTATTTATTCAAACCGTTAAGAATCAATAATGTGATAATAATAAAAAAATCAAAATCATTATCAATTAGATATTGAACCCATTAAATTTAAATCGATCATAACCCAATCTCTCGTGGCACACACTTATTTGTTGATAAACGTATGCACATATATAGTTCTGTAATTTTATGAAATATACATATTAAACTGATGACATATTTATATATATATATATATATATATATATATATATAT
>JAJOOS010015608.1:0-28895 GCA_029582725.1 Solanum chiquidenum
TGAGCACAACATGATGATATGTGCTTTACTTTACAATATAATCAGCAAATGTTAAAAGGTTGTGAAACACTTACTTTGTATTTTATTGACTTTTTTTCTCTTTTTTATTTTAAACATAAAATATTATTCTTTCCAATTTAATTTATGTGATACACTTTCTGTTTTAGATTATTTCAAAAGAATATTACTTTTCTATTATTAGAAACAACTTTAATTTGTAATTTTTCTTTTGCCCTTAATGAAATAATTTTTAGTCATACAAATGACTAAGATTTATTTTAAATCTTCTCCTCCTCCAAAATTTTCTTTTCTTTTTGTCAAAAATTTTTAAACTTGATTCCGAGTTTCTCTTACTCATTGTTCTATTATCTAAATCATTTGACTGCATATGAAAAAAGAAGTAGTTTAGATTATGATAATTTAAATCTTATCTAGAATTATTTAAATTACAAAATAAAATGCATGTTGCATTAAAGGACGACATAAAAATTATACTGAAATCTCACATGATTTCATTGGTCTTTTTAGATTTTTATATTGAGTCAAAACATCAACATAAGACTTCATTTTTGTTACTGAAATTATGCATGTGAAATATTTTCAACCACTTTATTTAAGTATGTTACATAGAGCGTGAACTATTAATAAATATAAATAACCATGTCATTACTAAGTGTATTTAAAATATGAAAATTCAACCAAGTGCAATTATAGAGGATATTGTTGGAAGGCTTTCTCTTTAAGCCAAGTTGTCATAATTTATTTATTTTTTCGATTCATTTGTCTTTATAAACTCAGAAGATGAATAATCGAACAACAGTCCCAAGTTGCTATTTACAAGGGCAAAATAGATTAACTATTTGATCGATTTAATGAACATGTCTATTTAAAGGGGATATGACACCCACGACCTTTAAATCCTGAATCCGCCTCTGACCGTATCCCCCACCCCCTCTCAATCCCTTTTTAAAAAAAACATAAATCTCTTTTATAAAAAAAATATAACTTTTTCTTTAAAAAAATACTTCATCCCCCCCCCCCCACACACACATCCCTAAACACCCCTTCCTCCTTAAAAAAAATTAGATATTATTTTTATTTTTTTATAAAGAAATTCCTTCTCTAACCCACTTAGCCCTCTGCTGTCAAATTTTTTCTCGTTTTACGTTAGATATATACATATATTTTTAGAATTTTTTTTTTCTTGTCGTAAGATTTTTTTTTTTAAATAAAATTTTTATTTCTGTTATATTCGATTTGCAAGTAGAGAACAATACTTTCCTAAAAAGCATATGTATATATCTAACACAAAATGAGAAAATATAAAAGAAAAAAAATTAGGAGCGAAAGGTTAGATGAGGTGGGGTAGAATTTATTTTTTAAAAATAAAAACAATATTAAAAAAATAGGAAAGGAGTGGGTGGTTTGTGGGGTTGGGGGGTGTGTGAGAAAGTCGGGGGTACGGGGGAATGGTGGAGTGGGGTAAGAAAGATGTTTTAAATTTTATTTTTAAAAAAATTAATTTCTATTTTTGATGATAGTGATACTTTAATCTTTAATTTTTAACTAATACAAAACTTTATTATTTAATTTTTGTCAAGGTGAAATGTTTTGTCCATGTGAGCAAGACTTAAGTTAAACGAGAGTGTCTTACGCACATACTGAGGTGTGTTTCTCAAATTAATGAGTTATAGTTTAACTGTTTTAAGTATGAAATTCACAATCCTAATACTTTAGGTATAGAACTCAAAATAATGATTTAGTTTAGATATATTTTAAACACTTAACTCTTTAAATTTTATTCCTATGAAGAATTAAAAACAAACTAGAATTATGTTTTCAAAATCTTGCTTTCATTCATGTCTCGTTCCCAGATAATTGTATGTGTAGGGATGTCAATGGGGTGAGGTGGGGCAAGGCAGGTTTGGTCAAATACGGGGCGGGGCGGGGCGGGGCGGGTTTTTATAAATACTGGTGTAGGGCGGGTCTAAACTAAAATCTTTAATTTTGTGTGGGGGTATTTAATTGTAGCAGCAGTGTTCATCTTCTTAGCAAATAAGTCGGTGAAGATAAAATTTTAGTGGCCATTAAAAGAGGGTGATCAGTAGCTTATCTCAACTAAAAAAATATAATGTATAAATCTTAAATCAACCATCATATATCAATGGATAAATCAGGAGAAAAAAAATATAGTACCGTCTTAATTCGCCCGTATGTGGGAACTAATTTGGGTATTGTTTGCAGCGAGAGATGGTTGAAGCTTTGCAGCGCAGATTAATGCGGGGCAGGGTGGGGTGGGGTGGGGTGGGGCAGAGAATAAATAAATAATTTTTCTATGTAGAGCAGGCGGGGCAAAGTCTTTGCAAGTTTATGTGAATTTATCCCGCACCATTGCCATCCCTACATACCTGGCCCCTGGAACCCCTGATCTAATGGGGAAATTCCTATGAAAAAGTCTCACTCGGAAGGAAGAACCTAACACTCTTGTTACATATATGACCGCATCAACCAACCAACAAACAATTTAAAATCCTTTTGAGATTGGATTATTCAAATAAACTTAAAACTTTGATTTTGAAAAATTACTCATTCTCCTTTTATAATTTGTAATATTTTAAGATTTTGACATTGCTTACACAAAGTTTTGCTTTGAATTGTATTTCTTTTTTCCTTTTTGTTTATAACTTGGAAATTATGACAGTTTGATATGATCTAGGAATATTTCAATAAGATAATTAAATTAAATATAACATGAAATTATGTTGATATATCATGACTTGCATTTCATATCAGTTTTGATTTCTCCAACTAATTAAAATAAAGTGTTTATTTATACCTTCAACAACACCGAATATTGACCTCGTCGTTCATTGAACTTAAGAAAGCAATTTCCACACTAACTGTGGACAATATTTAAATAGCAACATAAGAATATCCTTATCCAAATTACCCACATACCTAAGCCACTTGATTTAAATTTGGACAAGCTACACTTCTGATCGATCAATCAAAAATATTTACATTTGTTAAATATACAAAAGATGTATTATATATAAAATATGTACATCTTTCGGCCCTTATTTTGATGGGCAAATATACAACATAAAAAAAATCCCATAAAACTTCTAAGACTAATATAAAGAGAAGGATTACGTTACTTATTCCTATATAATATAATGTAAAACTAATGCTTCTTCGTAAATTTACATAATTCACATTGTACTTTTAGAATCTTCTCTATTTGAAGATTTAAATGTTCAACTCACACTTCACTACTTACTGAATACAAACTTTGTACTACACTAAACTGTTTATTGAAATACAAATTTTGTACTACTATCAAATATACATTGGGAGCATGTGTATCGTAGAAGTATTGAACATCTTCATTGCGAGCAAATATGATCATAGAATTGCTTATTTTATCCTATTATGTAAGATTTTCAAATATGACCAAAATGCACCTTTTTTCAATATTGCCCTAAAAATAATAACTAGTTAACTGGAATATCATAAAATTGAACAGAAAACCATAGACTGTCACAGATCCTCAAAACTAGACAAGAGCGAGGTGCTTTTGACTTTTCTATCTCCTACTACTGGCAATTTTGCAGCATGTATTAACACGATTCTATGAAAAAAGAACTAGACATATGAAAACAACCCCTGTTTTTCAACAGGTGGTGTCCAACTTGGGCTCACCTCAACTGTTCTACCAAATATATACCTACCTCCAACGGTGCAAATACTGCTTAACCATGCCCACCAAGGTCTTAGGCATATGAGAGTGAAATTACTATTTAGGTGCAAAATAGACAGTAATGGCTATATCCTGATCAGCCTCTCCTTGGTTGAAGTCTATTGTCATAAATGATATTTCGCTCATCCCATACTGGGCAGGAACATGTTGCTTTCTTGTTCTTCCACTCAGCTCCGCATGTATAACAGAACTCGTGACCACATCTGGAAAAACATTTAAAGTACTCAATCTCAATCTTAGCCCTTACAACATGAATGAATCGTAAGTCCACCATTTCTAACAATAGAAAATGAAGTTCAACAACAATTTACATATAAGGGTAGGTAGTGAACCAGCTTACATAACATAGTTTACAACAACGCACCCATTGTAGTAGTCCCATAAGTAGGGGCAGAGAAGGGTAGAGTATACGCAGACCTTGACCACAACAAATTTTACTTTCCTGGTCTTCCTTTCAAACACTGAAGGCTTCTACTTTAAACAGCTTTACCATCCCAGCAGATCCGGGCATCCAACACACTATATCAATTAACATTTGTTTTTCCTTATCAAATAAAAAATGTTCTCATACCAAATTAATTTCTACTCCCCTCCTCCCCCCACCCACCCCAAGTAAATCAATTTCTAACCCTCTTCTGGAGTCCAGAACCAATTGAACTCAGAAAGTCATACTCACACTCACCTACAGAAACTATATACACCACCATTATCATCATACTGTTTTAGAACTTGATGATGAAGCCTGCCAACATAAGTGCCGACTGAACTACATCAGTAGTAATATATTAGGTACCAGATTATATACATACTTGTAAATTGAAATTATAATTTATACTCCTCATTTATCATTCTACATTTCATCTCACTATGTTCCAACTTCAAATTCTATATTCCATATTTGAAGTTGAAATGATGGGTAAGTTTGATAGTTTTGAGACTTTACCGTTGTAGTGGGTAAAGTTTGATATTAACATTACAAAAAATAATTATATAATATATATCAATTTTATATGTAATTAAATTTGGTACTATATTTTATTTTTATTTTTTTGTAAATACCTATACCAAACTTTTTGAAAATGCATACCAAGTACCGTAATAGCAAAACCACATGCCGAAAATTTCAATTTCAGTACAGTAATTCGGTATATATCAAAGTATGCACACCCCTAATGAGTAGTCTTCTTATAACCCAACTTTTTTCCTTTTATATAAACTTTAAACCTCAACTAAGAATCACTACAATTGGTTACTTGAAATGTTCAATAATTATTGACCCTTTCTTGTCATTACTTCACTTTAATTGGAATTAAAAATTTACTTGATTTGATTTTTTCCTTTTATTCATGGATAATGTTTTTCCATTTTAAATGACATTCTGTCAACATAGAAAGAGCTAGTACCTGTGAGAAACATTGGAAAAGAATATTATTAAATTGTGTCTACATTATTACATTGAGGCCCTATTTATAGACATTACATTAGACTCCTTTTCCTATTTATGATGGCACAACCCTACTAAAAATAGAAATTATATGGATAGGATCCCTATTGAAAAAGAGAAATTATATGGGTAGGGTCGAAATGAGGACACGACCCTACACAAATCCAAAAGAAGAAGACTTGTGTTCATCATTTGATGAATGATGTGAGTATCAAATTTGCATGGTGCATGTATTTTATGTGTTGTGCATTATTTTAGAAAAAAAAAAGCTCAATAACAGGTTTTAATGTGGGACATTAACCCATTCAGAAATAGCGCATGAATTCTATAGGTACTTAGATTCTTGTTTTTAGCCACTTCGGTTCTTACCAAAAAGAAAAACTCATTTTGGTTCCAAACCAGATGTAAATTTTAGGAAAGAATATCAGGACTTGAAGAAATTGAAGTAGTGTAGCAAGATAAATGGAAAAACTGCTCCCATTGATTTCCATGCCATGCAGCATAATAGAATGTATATATAGTGGATTATTATCCCAACCAATATGCAACATTAAACGACTCCATTTGTATGTTTCTATTTAAAGTTATCCCTGTTTAGTGCACTGCCTTAAAATGGATGATCTTTCACTTCTCCATTGGCAACAACAACATACCCATTGTAATGGGGTATGAGGAGGGTAGAGTGTACGCTGACCTTAGCCGAGAGGATGTTTCCGAAAGACCCTCGGCAACTATAATTTTTTTTATCACTTATAAAGACATGAGAGAAACTTCACACTTTAAAAGTTCTATCATGAGAAGTGGAATACTTGTTACATGTAAGTGCACCTATCTAAACATAATGTGACTCCAACCAAAATAATAACAAGTTGGAATGGAGTAAGAATTTCACAGTGAAAGAATTAAAACATTCAAGAAAACCTAGAATCTCCTTGATCCTGGCTTTTAAACCAAAAAATTAATTTTTATTTTCCAAGTCAGACTACGATCTTCATGATTTTAACTTTGTGTCTCATAAGCATCTCGAGTATATGATGTTTAGGCTCTATTGACCAGTTTAAAAGCTAATATAAGCATTCCAAAAAGTTTATCTTTTCCCTATTACCTAGTTAAGTTAATGTGTACCATGTAAGGCGAAAATGTAAGAAGGAAGAGAAGCCAAGAACCTGCAGTAAATATGATAGCAACCTTCGCCAAGAGAGACCATGTGGTTGCACTTTACGCACTGACGCCAACAACTCTGTGCGGCAAGAGACTTGAGATTCGCATCTTCTACACACAAGTAAGGGTTAAGTCTTCTATAGTCAAAGCAAGTCATGTTTTTATGCCAAGGAACTCTGCAGTTGATACAAAAATTAAGGTGACATTTCGTGCACATTGTAGCCCCAGCTTGTTGTTTTCCCACAGAGACATTTTGAATAGATATATGGACCTCAGCTTTTGACATCAATGTAGAACACTTAGGATTTGGGCAGTAAATCTTTTCCGTGATAGGAATGGTAGTTTCCTTCACACGTTCACTCATCAAATCATATAGCTTGGGTATCAGGAACTTTTTGCAGTTATCTAATTTCAATTCAGACTTGCATGTATCATGAGGGCATTTAGGTAGCATTCCTTGAAGGAGCTTAGCTTCCACATATTTATTCATACAAGAATAGCAATAATAATGCAGGCAACCATTTATTAGAAACATATGATCTATATCAGTATCTTGCAGACATATAGTACAAGTCTCAGTGATGCTCTTCCGAAGGCTATTTTCCGCTGGTCCTCTAACCTGAGAGACTATTGCATCGGTAGCAAGTTTAATTGCCAAGTTGATGGTGTTCTGTGTCACAAGAGATGGTATACAATCTGTAAATTTTCTTAGGCAAGAAGTTGCCTGTTCAACAAGTGCAACAATATTACCCTTCCTTGGATGCAACGTGCCTCCAACCTGCATAACAAATATACATCAATCATGTCAATACCTTCAAAGTTGCATCATAATAAGCCTAAGATCATAACATCACTTGTTTCCAATGCCAATAGAAAGTAACCCATCTAATAATACATGTGATTCATAGAATACTAATAAATTCTACAGGGTTAAAGTAATGAGGTATTAATTTCCCTCGACTCAACACGCGGAGTGGCTAGGTAAGGAAAATTAATTGGACGTATACATTGTATGATATGCTAGATGATCGTCCAAAACATATTAATCCAAACCTGACAGACCCAATCTTTCAAAAACAATGCATTTTGGGTGAACGAAACTACTCTTTCTTATCCTCCCAACGAAAGTAGACGTACAAAACTCCCTCTTCCTAATTGCAAAGATACATGCTTTCCTTAATATAAAAGATACATTAAAGCACAAATTTGTATATTCTAATCTTATGACAGAATATTAAAAAATTATTTAAAACTGTTCTAGACTCACATATTGCAAGATTGTTTGACTATCCAAAACAACATTAACCCTTTTCAAACCCAGCATTATAGCAACATCAAGCCCTTCAATCAGTGCTTTCAATTCTGCAATTTCATCCGTCAATACTTCAGTGCCTTTAACCAAACCCTTACTCACTTCAAACACCAATATCCCACTCGGATCACAAACAGCAACTCCAATCCCAGCAATATTTCTCCCCACATTAATCCCAACTATGTCTTCATCAGCATCTTCTCCCATCAAACCCTTCACATAAACCCTAAAACACTCCCCATTTTGCGTATCCACGCCTTCGGACGACGATCCCTCCCCATAAGGCCTATGTAAATGATCTCCGGTTAATTTCCACTCACCATCCGGGACATTGAGTATCTCCCGTGCAAAAGCCTGGTCGTGGATTCGACGATTGAGATCGTCTTCGATTTTCCTCATCTCAACTTGAGCTGTTTGTTGGTCTATAACTTGTTGCTCGTAGTATGATAATTCGTCAGGGAAAAGATTAGTGACATTGCTATTACCTCCGATAACGTTTGCATTAATGGTGGGTTTTGAAGTAGAAGCGTTCATAGCCTCTAGCATTTGGAGTTGAAAAGCGAAGAGTAGGTCGACATCGACGGCACCGTCACCGGCGGCTGCTATTTCACGGCGTTGTTCGTCGAGTAAGGCGTGAAGATCGTCGTCAACTTCCATTCCTACTTTGCTTCAGTGTGGATTGTGGACTGTGGAATCTTATGCTCCGTAGAAAGAAGTTCCGTCCCTACTTGTCCCACCTTCTCTATTTTTTTAAGAAAAGCAAATTCTTCCTTTTACCACTTTTTGACTATCATGGCTAAAATTTAGGAATAAAGTGAATAAAATGTTATAAATAAAAGTAGAATATTAAAATCAAATGATAAAAAGTGAAAACAAAGAAAGAGGAAGAACAGAAAGCAACATAAACTTTTCCCTTTAAATATTTTTTGGTATTTCATTTCATATATAGTGTAGGCCTTTTATAGGCATTAAGTAACTTGGAGAGCAAAGCTTACTACAGTACATCTGGGTCATGTGTATTTACAACACTTCCCCTTTAATGTTCATGTAAAGAAAAATCTAGTAAAAGAACAAATATGTATGGTTATAATTAAGACGCATTATCTGTTGTCTCATTACAAAATGCTTGAAGGAAGATATTTGGATGCTAGTTATGGTTACCTTCTTGCAGAGCTACTTGTAAATTGCTTATAAGAACCTACTTGTGTAAGCTATTTATAGGAACCTGTTTACAGAGCTACTTGTAAGTTGCATAGATGTACTTACTTGCGGAGTTGTATGTAAGTTGCCTTCTTGATTTCAAGTTTATCCAGGAAACTGTGTAATGAGTATCACAATATGATGTATTTACTATTCATTGGAGTTCTTACATAGATAATGTGCCTCGTTAAAACCTTATTAGGAAAAACCCTGTGGGAAAAAGTCCTAGTGAAGGAAAAAGAGTACACATATCTAGTAATATGCATTGAAAGTTGCCTCATTAAAAACCTTACTAAGAAAACCCAGTGGGACAAAACCTTGGTTAAGGGAAAAAGAGTGCAACACGTATTATACTCCCCCTAATTAAGACATCACTTAACAACCCGAAGATGACATATTTCAATCTTATATCCCAACTTCTCAAAGGTTGAAGTTGATAATGACTTGGTGAATACGAGTGTTGAACATCTGCTACATCCTTCTTTTGAAGGTCATTAATAAAAAGAAGAACTTTGATGAAATATATTTTGCTAAGTCTTCTTTGATGTATCCTCCTCTTAGTTAAGCACACGAGGCATTGTCTTCATATAATGTTGTTGGAATATCTCTTTTCAAAGGAAGGTCACATATTCTCTGGATATGTTTATTGATCTCAACCAAATATATTATTGAAAATCACTCAATTCTTGATCTTGTCGACGTAGACAAATTGCTTGTTCGATTTGTTAGCAACAACAATCGAGCACTGACGAACACTTTCAGTAAAATTGACTGTCTTGTGGAATGATTTGAAATGACAGTACTTCCAAATGAAAATATATAACTTTCATGAGTTCAAACTTCATAATTTCCTGCAATTTCATGGTCAATAAATCTTGACACAATTGATCAGAATAAATAATTTATATTGATATTTGATTCACTATAATATCTCCACCGATAAGAGTGATGCTATATTTTGCATGCATACTAATAAAATTGTTTATCATGAATAATAATAGCAGGATACATAAGTGCACCAATTACACTATGACATGGTACTTTCTAACTATTTTAATGAGATCAAAATTGATTGTTATAATATGCGATCTTACAACCATTGGGGTACTATTCAATGAAATCATTTTATAACCTTTTAAATCAAGGATTTTCATATATTTATTGTCTAGCTAGACATGATAATCATTCATCATGCGTATTCAAGTTTTTCATATATTGTCAGACTGATAGAAACCTCATTGCATCTACCTTAGGAGAATACATCTCCATACAATAATGTCAGGACTTTAGTGATATTTTTTTATTTTTCAAGCACAAGCCTCACTTCATATTCACGATTTCACTTATCGCACAATAATTCATTTGACCCCGCTGACATTATATCTTGATATATGGACAAAATAAGTCCAAAACATCACTTTTTCAAGTGAATAAAAATATACTTGAATTGCATTTTCTTTGGCCAATCATTTATCTGTCAACTCTCGACAGATTTAATATCAAGATCCTCATCACCATTTATAATTTTGAGCGCTACATTATATTGAAGATATCGTCGACGGTTATTTGATATCAATTCTAATGTGACATAACTTATCAAGCTCATTTTATTTTTCATCATTTACAGGTACATGAACCTTTGCCAAGGTTTTATAAAGTGTTATGTCATTGTGCTCTTTCTAAAGCATTTGCCTCATTATTATGACCATCTTGATCATTTGCTCCTTTTTTTTCTTCAAGAAGTTTTATCTTTCAAATCGATTAATTAATCACGCTTCAGGCGTCCATAAATTATGTCCTTCAAGGACTTTTCATTGGAGCATTCATAACTGGATTATAATATAGGGTCAGTGAATACGTCTGACAATTGACTTAAATTTTCTCTTCAATGAGGATCATATAATTCATTATGTATAACTTATTTTCCAGTTGCTTATCTCCCCCTAATGTTAGAGAATCTAACATTCACCCAACCTTATTTGGGGATTCGTCTTTGTGCATTGCGTAATGGTGGAGCAATGGAATAATATACGACACATTTAAATTTCTAGATGAGAATTATTTGGTTCCTGACCCTGAACCAATTGTGGTAGGGTAACCTTGTTGGCTTGATACGTACAAGTGTTGCTACACTTTAAATAACACATCTCATACTAAATTTCTTTTGAGAGTTTTGTTCTCATAACCAATGGTTTAGCTATAATTGGAGGCATATAATCTCTGCTTAAACCACTTGGATATATACCAATAATATCAATATAGTTTTATAATTTGAAATGTGTTCTTGATTTATCAATTCGAGCAAACAACCTTTGCAAAAATCAAATTGCAAGTTGATAATGAAACACATGTGACCATACATAGATGCATCTATATCATAGTAAATAGTCCACATGGCGGGTGAACGGGCCCATATTCACCTTTTTATACATTTCAAAATTTTGAGAGATACAATCTCAACCTTAGCTGGTACAATGATAATTTTATCACGAGAACAAACAACACAAGAGAATTATTGAAGAATTTATTATTTCTTTAATATATATATAACCACATAAATTCTCATTTATTTTCGTATCATATTTGAACTGGGATGGTCGTCAACGGTCATGCCAACTGATATTTTAATAAACTTCTGGTTTATTTTTGCATGTGATTCCATCAACATGCCCATAATTAGCTACCACAAACAATATGAAAAATAGGTAATCTTTCACATAAATATTTATAATCCACTTTAATTGTAGTAATATGAAGATCTTAAATCTTTCCATATTTTATAGTCTCAATATTATTATTTTTCTTTGACTATTTCTTTGAAACTTAAAAGTTTCTTTCGAGACTTACTATAATTATAATATCATGAGCAATTTTATTTCTTTGGGTAGTAACACAGTAGCTCATCAAAGCTCACAATTAACATTGGATACTACCACATACTTCATAACATTGTTTGTGTGGTACATCTCTTTCAAGGAGATTTATATCATTATTGGCATGGTCAAAATCATTATAAGCAAAACTTGTTTCTTGATTTACTTTTGTCATTAGTATCTTCTCCCTTTTGTTTAATATCTGGCAATTTTTTTTTTGATGCACAGAGATACATAACCAATGATAATTTTTGTGGCAAGAAATTATTTCCTTCTTTTGCCATTTCGATAGTTCATACTAAAACATACCATAATATTTGTGATGTACTAAAAGTACTTGATCAATGATCATTTATACCAAAATCAATTTCTTTATTCTCTCTAACCTCCCAGAGGGGTGAGTTGTGGTCTTTATTAAATCATACATGAGTATGTCCTTATTTATAAATTTCATCATCTCTTGACATATTCATTTTCAGAATGGTCCACTTTTCATTATACTTATTACAAGTCACATTCTCTTCAAGGAATTGACCATAATCATATATACATGCTTCATAATTACTCCTTTCATTAGAAGTTTATTGTCATGCTTTGAAATTTATCATATTCATATGACATACCTTGACATCACTTTTGAAAGGTCACGTGCACCTTCACTTTATATTTTTTTATTTTGATGGAGGATTTATAAAATCAAGTTAGGTTGCACGGCAGTTGTGTGTCAAATACTTTTCATATCAAATTTGATGACATAAATTACCTTCACATTTTGAAGGACTATTTGGAAAACCCATAGTGATCTTAGGCATATTTATATGCCTAGAATGCTAATTATGCCCGTATTTATGCCTAGTTTGAATTCAAAATGTATTAGTTTACAGTCTTATCGAGTCGTTCACTTATTTATGAACTAATAAACATGATTAGTTGTGTAGGTAAGCTTAATGGGAGAAACGGGCACAAAAAGGGACAAAGGAAGAAATCTGAAGCTTCGAGTCAAAAATAGAGCAAGGAAGAAGCTGAAGAAAATGCACCAAGGCATTTACGTATTCTCTCTGCGTCGCGCAGAGGAATGCAAAATATGGGTTGTGAAATCAACTTTGAGGAAGAACACCTTGTGATGCTAGTGCGTCGCGCAGAAGGCAAATGGTTCTTGGAATCGGAATTTGGAAGGCACTGCGCGTCGCGCAGAAGGCAAATGGTTCTTGGAATCGGAATTTGGAAGGCACTGCGCGTCGCGCGCCTGAGTACCAGATTTGGCCGTTTCGACTTTTAGTATAAATAGGGTTTTATTTTATTTTATTGGCATTCTCTTTTTTTCTGGGTTTTGAAGAATGACGACTTTGGAGTACGTTACCTGTAGTTTTAGGGTTAATTCTTAAACTCTTTCCCTTTCAATCGTTTAATGATTCATAACCATTGTATGATTGATTATTGGACTATGAGTAGCTAAATACCCTAGTTCTAGGGCTGTGGCTACATGATGATTGTAATTGATTGAGTTGTTTTTGGGTTTATTATTGACTATCACATGAATCTTTCTTATGTTCTTATTTTCCATATTTCATGATTGATCATCATAGAAATAAATTCATTGTTCGAATTGAACTCGGGAGAGGAATAAGAGGATAGAACGTGGGGCATAAGGAGTTTGTTGAACTCTAAATAGCTAGGGTTGATTCGTTTCTAGGATAGGGATATACCTAGAGACCTCACTTGGGTCACCATACATGATGATAACTTAATGCTCGGTAGGTAATCAGTCTATCCCTGCTCAAAGATGTAGTTAGGATGTTATCTATCGTAGGCGATTAGAGGTCGGGAAACCATGATCATACATCTAACCTTGTGATCCATTGATTCGATAGTTAATAATTACCCATATAAATGATATTAATTGCATGAATCCTGATAGAAGTTGTTGCCCTGGACCTTTCCCAAATCATTGTTTGAAACCCGTGAAACTGAATCGTATTAGTTACATTTTGTTTTAAAATTTAGAAATAGAAATAGACAACTTTTTAAATCTGGAAATACATTTGTGGTTAACTGAAAACTAGAGAAATTGATAGTTTCTAAGTGTAAGTCCCTGTGGGTACGATACCCGGCTAGCAAAAAGAGCCACTTCATTACTTGTACGATCACGTGCACTTGCGTGTGCGATTAGACCGCAACAAATTTTTGGTGCCGTTGCCGGGGACTTTAGAATTAGAAAGTACTTGAATTTTTTTAGATTTCTGAAGTTGAAACACAAGTGTTGACAACTTGATCTTAGCATTCCATTGTTGCAGGTTGTTTTGAAACTCCAAACTGAACGACGATCAAGGATTGTTATCACCTCTCTCAAAACCTGAAAGATCCGTACACTTACATAGAAGGCAAAGACGATTAGCATAGATGGTTCCCCTAGTTATAGGTGAGCTAGAATCTCCTGGACCAAAAACAGAAGAAGAAAAACCAGAGACAATGGTTGCTGAGTTGGAAGTACGAGACGTGGCAATCCCACACCCCACCAATGTGATTTCGTGCATGCAGAAACCTGAACCTGGTGGGAGATTTGAACTGAAGCAGAGTATGGTGCAAATTTTGCACATGAATGGGCAGTTTACTGGTCTTTCACATGAGGATCCCACAGTTCACATTAAGAACTTCCTCGAGATCAGTGAAACTTACACTCCAACTAGGGTGAACAAGGATTACGTGAGGCTCACCTTATTCCCTTTCTCTCTGCTTGGGGAAGCAAAAAGATGGTTGAACTCAGAGCCTGCGAATTCAATTACCACCTGGGACGATTTGGCACAGAAATTCCTCATCAGATTTTTTTCATCTGGGAAAACAACTAAGCTGAGGAGTGATATTTTGAGTTTTAGGCAGAAGGGTGGTGAGAACTTGTACCAAGCTTGGGACAGTTTTAAATCGATGTTGATGAGCTGCCCTCATCATCATCAATCTAATGAGGTGTTAGTCCATACCTTCATTGAAGGGTTGGAGCCTAACACCAAGCTTTTTCTTGATTTAGCTGCAGGTGGACAGGCCTTAGAGAAGACTTATGCTAAACTGTTCACCTTGCTGAACCGGATCTCTCAGGGTAATCCAGAGTGGAACGGAGGAGGAATGAAACCTGTAGTACAGAAAACTGCAGGTATGCTGGAAGTAGATGTGATGACTGCTCTAACTACACATATTTTTGCTATGCAAAATATGATGAGTACACATTTTAGCAACATGGCATTGGGAAAACAACCTGCACAGGTAAATGCAGTTCAACAACCACCGTCTTAGTGTGAGATCTGCGGAGGTAGCGATCAATGTGTAGAGGTATGTGGTGTAAACCCATATTCTGTTAATTTTGTATGGAATGCCCATAGAGGAGGAGGCCAACAAAACTATTGCCCAGAGAGAAGGAGGCCAACAAAACTATGGAAACTCATATAACCTAAGTTGGCGTAACCACCCAAACTTTTCTTGGGGTGGAAATCAGAACCAGGGCCAAGGGAAAAACCATTATAGGTCACAAGGCAATGCCAATGGTTATCAACCACAGGCGCAAATGGAGCAACCCAAGCAGCAATCCCGAAACATGAGTGTGGAGGAGATGCTGAAAAAGATTATGGCTGATCAAACCCAGTTAGCTGCTGATGTGAGCAATAATCAGTTAGCTACACAAAATCTGGAGAAGCAATTTGGGCAGTTTGCTAGTGCCCAAAATTCATGACCGCAAGGAGGTTTGCCTGGAAACACTGACCCAAATCCTAAACAGGTGAATGCAGTAAGTACACACAGTGGTTTGCAATTGGAGGAGTTAGCTCCTAATAAAAGAAACACTAAAGTTGTAAACAAAGAGAGTGAACCTAAAGAGGGTAAGCTTAAGGAGAATGACGTAGTTGCACCAGAAGAAAGAGTGTAACCAATAGTGAGACCACCTCTTCCATTTCCTCAGAAGTTCAAGAAACAAAAGGAGGATGAATGTTTTGGTAAAGTTTCTCTCTCTCTTGAAACAAGTTCACATTAACTTACCATTGGTAGATGTTTTGCAGGGTATACCCAGGTATACGAAATATGTGAAAGAGATCGTAGCAAACAAAATAAGGCTGACAGAGTATGAGACTGTGGCACTTACTGAAGAGTGCAGCTCCATAATTCAGAACAAGCTGCCCATTAAACTAAAAGATCCGGGTAGTTTTACTGTGCAGATTACTATAGGACAAAACATCCATGCTCGAGGGTTGTGTGATCTAGGAGTGAGTATAAACTTGATGCCCACTTCTCTGTACAAAAATCTTGGGTTGGGTAGTCCTAAACCAACTACCATAATTTTGCAGTTGGCGGATAGATCTGTAGCTAGACCTGAGGGTGTTGTGGAAGATGTGTTGGTACAAGTGGGATCTCTGATTTTCCCAATAGACTTTGTAGTATTGAATTTCGAGCCTGATCCTAAGATCCCTTTCATCTTAGGACGACCTTTCTTAGCGACTGGTAGGGTAATGATAGATGTAGCAGCTGGGCAGCTTACTATGAGAGCTCATGATAAAGTGGAGGTGTTTGATGTATACAAAGCCTTAAAATTGCCAGCTGTGTATGAGGAGTTGTCTGCCATAATCGTGATAGATCTTGAGAAGAAGCTAAATATATTGCAGCTAAGGATCTTCTAAAGCAAGTGTTGGTGGATGATGGCATATATGGGGATGTTGAGGCACATTAAATGGTGCAATTCCTTGATGTGTCACTTATGGTTACCTCTAGAGAGCGCTGGGAGACTCTAAATAGGGTGTTGGGTCCTCCACCTAAACCCTCCAGTGAAGAAGCACCCAAGCTGGAGTTGAAAACACTGCCAGCCCACCTCAGGTATGTATTTTTGGGTAAAGATGAAACTTTACCGGTTATTTTGCCTGCAACATTATCTGACGAACAAGTGGAAGCCGCACTACTTATTCTGAAGAAGATGAAAGCAGCTCTAGGGTGGAAAATGTTTGGCATCCATGGTATTAGTCCCGCACTGTGTATGCACAAAATATACATGGAAGAAGGGTACTAGGCAATTGCACAGAATCAGCGGATACTAAATCCATTGATGAAGGATGTTGTCAGAAAAAAAGTCATCAAGTGGTTGGATGTAGGGATTGTGTACCCAATATCTGACAGTAAATGAGTAAGTCCAGTGCAGTGTGTGCCCAAGAAGGGTGGAATGACAGTTTGGACCAATGAGAAAAATGAGTTGATCCTCACAAGAACAGTGACTGGGTGGAGGATATGCATGGACTACAGAAAACTCAATGAAGCCACCAGAAAGGACCACTATCCGGTACCGTTCATTGATCAAATGTTAGACAGGTTGGCTGGCCAAGAGTATTACTGTTTCCTTGATGGTTATTCAGGGTATAATCATATCGTCATTGCACCTGAGGATCAAGATAAGACGATATTCACTTGCCCATATGGCACGTATGCGTTCAAACGCATGCCATTTCGGCTTGTGCAATGCCCCAGCCACATTTTAGAGATGTATGATGGCAATCTTTCATGATATGGTGGAAGATTTTGTTGAAGTATTCATGGATGATTTATCGGTGTTTGGTGAGTCGTTCGAACTTTGTTTATCTAATCTTGACAGAGGTCTTGCTAGGTGTGAGGAGACCAATCTGGTGCTGAATCGGGAGAAGAGTCACTTTCTGGTCAGAGAAGGAATTGTGTTGGGGCACAAGATCTCCAAGAGTGGGCTAGAAGTAGACAAAGCGAAGGTGGAAGTGATTGAGAAGTTGCCACCACCAATATCAGTGAAGGGACTGCGAAGCTTCCTTGGACATACTAGTTTTTACAGAAGGTTTATCAAGGACTTCTCTAAAACTACAAGACCTATGTGCAGCTTATTAGAGAAAGAGATGAAATTTGTGTTTGATGAAAAATGTTTGCAGGCTTTTGAGATACTGAAACAGAAGTTGATTAAGGCTCATATTCTTATTGCTCCAAATTGGGAGCTTCCATTCGAGCTGATGTGTGATGCTAGTGATATAGCAGTTGAGGCAGTGCTTGGGTAGAGAAAGGACAAGGTGTTTCACTCCATATACTATGCGAGCAAAACACTTGACGCAGCCCAATCGAACTACACAGTTACTGAGAAGGAGATGTTGGCATTGGTGTTCGCATTTGACAAGTTCAGGTGATACTTGGTAGGAACCAAAGTGATAGTCTACACTGATCATATGGCCATTCGGTACTTGTTCAACAAGAAGGATGCAAAACCTAGGCTGATTAAGTGCATCCTGCTGCTGCAAGAGTTTGACCTCGAAATAAGAGATAAGAAGGGAACGTAACTGAGAACCAAATAGCTGGTCATCTGTCCCGACTAGAGGATTCATCTCATGTGACAAATGAAGGGCAAATTCGTGAAGAGTTTCATGATGAGCAATTGCTTGATTTGGACATTGCCAAGGTGCCTTGGTATGTGAACATTGTGAATTTTCTGGTGAGTGGTTTATTTCCACCTGGGCATCAACACATCAAAAGCAGAGGTTAAAGTATGATGCACACTTTTATATATAGGATGAGCCCTATTTGTTCAAGCAGGGTCCGGATCAGATGATGAGAAGGTGTATAGCTGAGCAGGAGGCGACACAAGTGTTGGAGAGTTGCCACGCGTCGCCATATAGCATCATGGAGGTGAAAGAACTGCGCATAAGGTATTGCAATCTAGTTTTTTTTGTCCCACTATATTTAAAGATGCTGCTTTGTTTGTGAAAGGTTGTGATCAATGTCAGAGGATGGGCACCATTTCGAAGAGGCATGAGATACCATTGAACAACATACTAGAGGTGGAGATCTTTAATGTGTGGGGGATAGACTTCATGGGACCATTCCCATCGTCCCAGGGTAATCAATACATTCTAGTCGTTGTGGACTATGTGTCTAAGTGGGTGGAGGCTGTTGCATTGCCAACAAATGATGCCAAAGTGGTTGTCAAGTTCATTCGAAAGCACATCTTCACCAGGTTTGGAACGCCAAGGGCGATAATCAGTGATGGATGTAAGCACTTTATCAATAACTCAGTGTATAGTCTGTTAGCAAAGTATGGGGTGAGGCACAAAGTGGCTACAACATATCATCCCCAAACTCGCGGGCATGTTGAGGTATCAAATAGGGAGGTCAAGCAGATCCTCCAAAAGACTGTGAATGCCCAAAAAAGAGATTGGGCTAACAAGTTAGATGATGCCTTATGGACATATCGGACTGGTTACAAGACACCGATAAGGACTTCTCCTTATCGAATGGTGTTTGGGAAAGCTTGTCACTTACCAGCTGAGTTAGAGCACAAGGCATATTGGGCGATCAAGAAGCTGAGTTAGCAGGCAGAAAGAGGATCACACAGCTGCACGAGATAGAAGATTTTAGGCTTCACGCCTATGAAAATGCAAAGTTGTATAAAGAGAAAACCAAGAGGTGGCATGACAAGCATATTGTGTCACGCACCTTTGAACCTGGTCAGTTAGTGTTACTTTTCAATTCTAGATTGAAGTTGTTCCCAAAGAAGCTTCGGTCTAAGTGAAGTGGTTCGTTTGAGGTGGTGAGGATGACCTAACATAGTGTTGTGGAGTTAAAAAACAAGGATAAGAGTTGTACTTTCCTTGTGAATGGTCAAAGGGTCAAGCATTATTTTGGAAGTGATGTGGATCGTGAGCTTAAAGCGCTCACATTGAATGATGAATGAGTCATGAGATGGGTTGTGCCGCGACGTTAAATCAGGCACTACACGGGAGGCAACCCGTGAACCATTGTAATAGTTAGGATTTAGGTGTTTTAATTTGGTTATTCTAGTTCTTAGGAATTAGTAAAAAAAATGATATATCAAGAAAAATATAAAAATATGAGTTGTGCCACAACCAAAGCTGAATGGGAGGCAACCCATCATATTTTTTGATTAATGGGTGTTGAGCTGATAATATGCAGGATAAAGAAATTTCGCCCAAGGAAACTCCGTGTAGGGAGCGCGTCGCGGAGGCGGGGAAATTTTTTGCCTTGTCTGATACCATTTGAGGCAGAGGACTCCGTGCAAGTGGCGCGTCGCGGAGGAGGTCTAGAATTTTGATTTCGACGGTAAGTTACTTTTACGTCAAAAAGAAGGCAATACCGTGCTAGCCCCGCGACGCGGAACAAGGGCCAAATATTGGCCTCGCCTGGAATTAAATTTCCAGTGGACTCCGTGCCAACCGCACGCCGCGCCCCAGGTGAGTAAATTTCGTTTTTCATTAAATAATCGAGTTTCACCCGGTTTCATTGGAAATTACCCGACCCCAACCCTTTTAACCTCGATTTCTTCCCCTAAATTGCCCATCATTTCCTCTTTTCCCTACATTCACCATGATTTTTACCCCTTCCCTTCACCCCTGCCAATTTCTTCAAGTAGTTCTGTGTCGCGCATCTACACCCTCTTTGCTCTTCTCCGTTCAGCAACTCCGCATCGCCAGGTATGCGTTTTTGCCTTGCTCTTGCGATTTTAGACGTGTGTAAGTGTGTGTGCTATGGGTTGAGGTTTTCTCTTATTGAGGGGGTATGCAGTGTATGCTATTGTTGTTTGTGGTGTTTTAGAATTCTTGAGTAGATACACTTCGAATCACTTGTATGTGGATTGTGGGTTCATATGTGGATGGTGATTGGTTAACATTGTGGGTATGGATTAAAGTTGGGGAAATTGTTGGGTGTTGTCTATGGGTTATGCTTAGTGTGTGCACCCAGTTAGTGGGTATTGTGGAATCTTATAAAACCTCACTGAAATCGTTTCATGCGTATTGGTGATTTCGAAGTCTTGAGTAGAAGTACATAATTGTTGTGTACCTGTAGATTTGGAGGATTTTTGGGGTTTGAATTTCTGTTACATGCTCTTGCTTGAGTTTTGTGCTATTATGATGGTTGTCTGATTGTGTCTGTGAGCCATAAATTGGATAATGTGGTTAATGGTTATCGTGTGAATTCCTGAGTAGCACTACAAATTGTATGCCTTAGTGTCGAATTCTTGAGTAGACATTATTGTGGCAATGAATGCGTAAATGGTAAGTGTTGCTAGGCGATACGGATGGGTTCTGGTGTGTATTCAGGGGTATATATTAGTTGTGTGAAGTCTTGAGTAACAATACCTATGTGTTGCGTGGTTGTAACTGATATTGTGATCCCATTTGAGGAACGTGATGATTAGTTAAGTATGTTGTTAATCATTTTTGGGAAGTCTGAGTACCTCAGATGAGACTGCATTAAATTCAGTGTGGGGTGGTGTGCGCACACCACCCATATTTTTATCATTGCTTTGCAGTCATGTGGGCTAAACTTTGGTATATTTTATAGGTCACCATGTCTAACTCACAAAGACCCGGGAAGAAAGTGGCCACATCAAACACTAGGAAACGTGTCCAGAGTGGGAATGTCCCACCCGCACCTGCACTTCCCAGGGGTCAAACTAGGCGATTTGGGATGAAGGCTGTCACCAAAGAAGGAAAGGCTTGGTATAAGAAGCACACCGAGGCCACTTATTTTTCTGATGTCTGTGTTGACGGGGACAGTCTGGCACGTGAGTTCCCCTAGATCCGGAGGCGAATTAGGGAGCTTGGCATGGAGTTCATCTTTGCTGACCTGGACGAGTGCAACTTGCACATGGTCCGGGAGTTTTACGCCAACTGGGCGCTCGAGGCGTAGTCCCACTATGTGACGGTGCGTGGTAAGAATGTGCCCATTACTCCCACATGTATTAATGATATATTGGGTACACCATAGGACACCGACCCACTAGTGCTGACAGGGTTGAACATACCCCCTCCATACCAGGCTATCCGTCACATGCTATGCGGGACACATTCCATGGCTCAATGGACTAAGCACAGTGGGAAGGGATATCATAAATCTCTTCCCTAAGCTCACATGCTGCGGGAGACATGTGTTTGGCTGAAGGTGGTGATGAACTATCTGATCCCGGGCCTACATTACACTTATATCACTTGTGACCGGGTGTGCCTGGTTTATGCTTTGATGACTGGCATGGAGCTGAACATCGGAGCTGTAGACACGTAATTTTTTACCGAACTTAAGTTTACCACCATTTTGTAGAGCTTAAATGTTTTATAAATCTAAATTAAATATTTTGATTTTTATCTTATTTTATTAAGTTTATTTTAAAAGATTTGAAAATAACAAAAATAGAGTCACATTAAGGTACATTTTGTTTTTAATTTATTCAAAATTTTAGTAAATAAATTAGTGATTTTAATATTTTTCTTAATTATATATATATATATAAAAAAAAAATTGATCTAGCTATTTAATTTTTCTATATTTTTATTAATTCCAAAATAACTAGTTAATATTGTTATTATTATTATTATTATCATATTTTTATTTATTAACAACAAAAAATAAAAAATAAAATAATAACCTACCCGCTACACCTACCCTCACCCCACATACTCCTCCACTACCCCACTCTTCCCCCCACTTCCAACATTACAACAATACACGACACACACACATACTACTACTACATATACTACAAAATCAGGAACATACATGGACTACTCAAAAAGCAATACACACTCGCACGAGAAGGAAAAAAAAAAGTCAGAAAAATACACACAACACAATCTGCACAACGGTACCCACACATGAAACTAAACAATACCAAAAATCAGCAAAACACACCTACATTCAGCCAAAAAAAATAATCCCAGAACCAAAAAAAGAAAGAATTCACGCGAGTAGAAAAAAAGAAAAAGAAAGAATACACCATACATTCATACCAAATGACACTCGTTCGTATAGAAAAAATATCAAAACATTTTTTAATTCCTTCTAACCCAACACTTAGAGGTTGAGTTCGAGGTTTGCTTTCGTGGTTTCGAGTTCGTGGCTCCTTATTAGAATTGTTTCCTTTTCGTGAATTGAATTTTCGCAAGAGGTACTATTTAATATTCATTGTATAATTTGATTTCATTATTATACAGAATGTGATTCTAATATCATGAAGTTGCTTAAATTTTATGTGTGTTTAATTTTGACACTAATAGTGAAACATTGCCTATTTGTTTTATTCTACGTTATCTTTCATTTGTATCGTAGGCTACTATCAATTATGTACCTCTTATATCAAACCAAAATTAACCCCCATGCCTGAAAGAATTATATTCTAATAGTTTGTTTAGTCGAATTAACTAAAATTAAAGATGTTTATTTTAGAAAAATTAAGAGATGAAGAGTTACACATTTCTATTTCTATTTTTAATGTCATTTGTCATAACTTGTAAATATACTTAAAATGTAAATGTGTCCATATCAAATTTGAATATAAAATAACTTTTATTTGTTTAAAATTTTAGATTTTATTATTTAAATAGTATTCATGAATATAAATAGTATAAAAATAATTTAGTCACTAATAATACACTTAAGCTTTCTAGCAATAGGTAAGCATTAGGATAGATGTATGACACATTAAAAATATTTGTTTTGAGACAATTAAAAGAAATTCAAGGATGCGGTGACGCACCTTGTCCACTAATATAATATTTTTTATTAATTTAAAGTAAGATTTATAGACAATTATTAGGTGTGATGCAAAGAAGACAGTTATGTCTCTAAATGTCAAGATCAAGAATGCGGTTACGCATCTAGGTTGAGACCCAATAAAGTTCAACAATTAAAAAAATAAGCAAACCATGACGTATAGACACAAATTATCCAAAAACATATCAAGATAAGTACAAGTCAATAAAAGCGACCGTGTTAGAACCACGGGGCTCGAGGGATGCCTAATACCTTCCCCTCGGTCAACAGAGTTCCTTACCCAAATTTCTGGTTCGCAGACCAAAATAATGAGTCATTTTCCTTTTGATTAGGGATTAAACAAAAAGGTGACTTGGAACACCATAACTCAATTCCAAGTGGCGACTCTGAAAAAATAAAATAATTCCTAATTAATACCGTCACTTAAATTGGAAAAAACCTATCCGACGTGCGAAAATAGGGGTGTGACAGGAGTCATCATAAAATCTTCAATGTGGAAGGCCCGGGTTCACAAAGGGCACATGTATGCATTTGGTGGTCTGATTACCAAAATATGTCGTGTTGCAGGTGTCCCTGAGGAGAATGTAGATTACATGGCACCACTTTATCCAGCACCAGTGGACATCACTCGCACCAAGGGGCCTGACACTGACTTCGATCCAACACTCACCACCGCAGAGCGCCACAGGAGAAATGAGTTGATCATGGCTAGGATGTATCTCCTGGAGATGCTACGACACAAGACTGGTGGCCGGCAATCTACTGATCTGTAAATAGGGGAGGTCATCAGGCGTTATCTTCTGAATGACCATGCTAAAGCATTGCTTGGCATTGGTCCTGAGTTCCGGGAGTCGACTTAGAATGATATCCCGACTGATGAAGAGAACTTGCGCATCGATTCAGATGTGGAGTCCAATTCGGACGAGGAGAGAGACCCCATACAGGACGGGGCTGAGGCCGATGGGGGTGATATGATGAAGGACTGATCAGGGAGTTTCTTTTTCACCTTACCTTTTGAACTTTGTTGAGATTTGGAAATGCACTGGGGACAATGCTATTGTATAAGTGTGGGGTGAGGCTGTAAATCATATATGATCTGTGCATATATTGTGCTGAACATTGTTTTCTGTTTTGTTTGATTTTGGGTTCCTTGGTAGTTATTTTTGATTCTTTAGCCAAGGATAGTCCATTTGAACCATACAAAAATACAATTTTTTTTTATAGGATTGAGTCTGTAGTCATAGATTTTGTCAAGCTACCCAATGATAGATGGATGACGACCGTCTTAAGGGCAATTTCATCATGGAGTCTTACGTTTGGTTGTGCTGAAGCTGAAAATCTCTAATGGGAGGGGGGGGGAAGGTATGTATGAAAAGCATGGTTGAAATCGATGTATGAATGCAGTTGAATTCTTGTATATGATTTGAATGTGCAACTTAAGCTTAATCTGAACCTTCTGTGTGACATGATTGTGTGCTGTGATTGATCCATTCTAAATACAACTTGTGCCAGAAGCGGTGAGTTTTGTATGATATCCATGATTGCATCTGACTCTAGAACTTGCCCAGGTTGTTATTAAAGCGAAATACAAGTGGTATTATGTTTGAAAGGTGATAACAGGCTTCCTTTGAATTGTTTGAAATTTGAGCCTGTTCAGAAAGAAGATCCCTAGTCTAGCCCAATTGAGCCTTTTAGCTTTGATTTTTTTCTAACCCACATAATAAGCCGAATCCCTTTTATTGATATCGTAGTTTTGATCCCAACCCCTAATGCACTATGTTAGGAAGAAAGGTAAAAACAACGAAAATAGTAGATAGGGTGGAAATGCGTAGTTGTTGGGCAAGAATGAAAGAAAAAGGTAACTGATACCCCATGATTGTGAATCTGAGATTTGCCCTGTTCCTCAGGACATTGTGCCTTCAACTAGGAGAAACCCAAGTTGAAGGTGGCTAACTTAGTGAATACCTCGATAATGGCCCTGGCCCTAAAGAGGAAAATGTGCACCTTAACTCAAGAGATATCTCCGAGTCAAGGGTGGCTATTGTTGAGTGTTAAAAAAAACAAAAAAAAATTGTGAGGAAATAAAGGGGAAAGTAAGCAATAAGGCAAGGTTAGTAACACTAGTGAAATCTTATGAAGAAAAAAGGGGGCTAATGAAAAGAAAAAGTTGTGAATGAAAGAAGAGAGCTGAATATAGTGCATTAGGGAGGACGAGTCACTAATCGAATCTAAATGAATCCTCCCCTACCTTAAGCCTACAATAAAACCAAACCAAGTCCTGTTTGATTTTGAGCATTTTACACTTTATTAGTAGAAATGTACATAATGGGCAAGCTTATGGTTCTCAGTGCATGCATGTGTGATGTTGATTGTTGAGTGAGAGTGCATATTGTCTGCAAAGTCCTTAAATTATATTCAATTGGCTAACTCGAGTGTATGGACTATTCCTTGGAGTGAGGGGCACTTGTATGAAGGATAGGTGATAGGTAATAGTGCATACGTCGTGAATGTGTTGGTTGCAAAAAGTTGTCCAGTCATCTACATTAGTTATACATATTATAAATGAAAACATGCTTGTGTGAATTGTGAACAGATCCCTAGAAGTTAGTAGTGGATGCATAATCCAATGTAGTGAGTCTAGGTCTAGGAGTTGTTAGTAGTTGTTCGAGGACGAACAAAGCTTCAAGTGTGGGGTAGTGATCTTAGGCATATTTATATGCCTAAAATGCTAATTATGCCCGCATTTACGCCTAGTTTGAATTCAAAATGTATTAGTTTATAGTTTTATCGATTCGTTCGCTTATTTATGAGCTAACCAACATGATTAGTTGTGTAGGTAAGCTTAATGGGAGAAATGAGCACAAAAAGGGACAAAGGAAGAAATCTGAAGCTTCAAGTCAAAAGAGATCAAGGAAGAAGCTGAAGAAAATGCACCAAGGCATTTATGTGTTCTCTCCGCGTCGCGCAGAGGAATGCAAAATGTGGGTTGCGAAATCAACTTTGAGGCAGAACACCTCGTGATGCTCGCACGTCACATAGAAGGCAAATGGTTCTTGGAATCGGAATTTGGAAGGCACCACGCGTCGCGTGCCTGAGTACCAGATTTGACCGTTTCGACTTTTAGTATAAATAAGGTTTTATTTTATTTTATTGGCATTCTTTTTTTTTCTGGGTTTTGAAGAATGACGACTTTGAAGTACGTTGCCTGTAGTTTTAGGGTTAATTCTTAAACTTTTTCCCTTTCAATCGTTTAATGATTCATAACCATTGTATGATTGATTATTGGACTATGAGTAGCTAAATACCCTAGTTCTAGGGATGTGGCTACAACAAATATGATATATAGCTACGAAAGTATTAGCTACGACATGAAATTCGTCACCAATGATTCACCTTTTGTGACGAAAATTATATTTCGTATTTAAATACATGAAGCGCATACTTTTAAGGACGAAACATAAAATTTCGTAGCAAAGTTTTATCCACTAAAATTTCCCACCAAAAAATAAGTTGGCGCCATTTATTGAGTACTATTAGTGACGAATTTAAAGCTCTTAGTGACACATTATTTTGTCACTAACTATGTACCCATTCTGTGACGAATCCTATTTTGTCCTAAAATTAATTAAATTTTGGACACATGAAATTTTTTTGTCACAAAAAGTATGTTGATACAATAGTGACAAATCAGAATTTGTGGTTAATCATTGTGTAATTTAGCAACAAAATTTCAAATTTAATTGTGACCTTAGTTTTTGTCACTAATAGTTCAAACAATTAGTGACGATTATATTATTGTCTCTATTTAACCTATAATTTAATCACAATAAAATTTTGTCACAAAAAAAAGAAGATTAAATGTCTATGACTTAAATTTTGTAGTTAATTAATAAAATGATTGGATACAAAAAAAATTGTGGTTATAAATTAAAATATCATGAATAATAGACACATTTAATTCAAATATAGTAAAAATCAAAATTTTGTCCGTCCATAAACATTAACCATACAAACATTTTTTAGTGAAAATCGGAAGTTATACTCAAGACAAGCGTCATACCAATATTATATAATTAAAAAAATATTTTAACACCAAAAAAGTTAGAAGCAAAGTTCCCAAATCATCAAAAGCCTCGATAAGTTTGCAAATATTTTATCACTAGATACTAGAGCCAGTGTAAGCACCGGCCCAATATATATTACTCTATTAATTTCAATTTATGTGGTACAAATAGAATTAAAAGACCTAATCAAATTTTGATATGATTTTTAAACATTTTAAAATGTTATTACTGTAATTTATAGTACTTTTAACGTAATTTTCAAATAATATGTTATTCACTTTGTTCTAATTTACGTGGCACGTGAGAAACTTTGAGAGTCAATCAAAATTTTAATATAATTGTAAAATATTTTAAGTTGTTAATTATTGTTATTTATAATGTTTTTAAGTAATGTAATTTTTAAATAAATATGTTACACTCTGTGTCACAATTTATGTTGCACATGAGAAATATTGAGAATTAACCAAATTATAATATGTTTTAAAAAATAAAAAATAAAAATATATATATATATATATATATATATATATTTAAGTGGTTAATTATTGTAATTTATATTACTCTTACCGTAATTTTCAAATAATATATGTTATCCCATCTGTATTTCGAGAGTTGATCTAAATTTTGATATGTTTTTCAAATATTTTATTTTGTTAATTATTATAATTTATGGTCTTATTGTTTTAGTAATTTATAATTATAACACATACTAAAAAGGGAAATAAGACAAATACATTAAAACAGATAAATTATTAAATATAAATAGAGGAGAAGGGCAGTAATTTATAAATGCATAACATACTAAAAAGGGACATTAAGACAAATAAATTAAAACGGAGAAATAGTTAAATATAGATAGAGGAAAGGGTAAATTGATCAATTGACTAACTGACTCTAAGCTCCTCTATTCGCTTCTATATTATATATTTTATCTTACACACGGCTGATAAAAATATGAGATTAACTTCTCTTCACTGACAGTGCACAAGAAAATTCTCCCGTCAGTTCATTTTTAGAAATACTTATATCTATTAATTTAATTATTGTATTTAACATTTAAAGATTAATGATTTTTCAGCTTCTCTTTTTCTTAAACACGTTTTACATATCTAAGATTTAATTTTTTTGAAAAGACGTCCAAATATTTATGATATTATTGACTTTGAGTAATATTTAAATAAATTGGAATACATATCATGATATATGGATCAAAGTTTGTTTTCAATTAATTTTTATATTGTTGATTGAATGAACTAAGAAGAGAAAACACAGTCTGAAACAATGGAAGCACCTATTAAAAAACTTTTTAATGTTGCAAAGAAGACTTAACAGGTTGTGAATAAATTTTTTATGAGATTAATTAGTATAGATTTTAAAAAGTAAAAAAAGTAAAATTTATTGTCTCCAATTTCTTCAATGGTGTTGATGGAGATCGAGGTGAAAATATCGAGGACAAGAAATATGCGAAAGAATCCTTCTTATTTTTGGCAACCAAATAAGAATTCTAAACAAACTCTTATAATTAATTTAGAGTCCAAGTTAC
>JAJOOS010015609.1:0-25827 GCA_029582725.1 Solanum chiquidenum
CTTTCAGCTGTCTCTTTATTATCGCCCCTGAACATCTTTCCTGCAAAATACAATAAAAACATATAAAAACCAATACAAAAAGGCCCTAGACACACACAACTTGTTAGTGAAATGTATTAGAAATACCGTAAACTCACGGTATATCAAATACATAGTCCCCATATACTCTTTGAAGAAATGAACTTCAATTCTTTACTCAACTCAAAACTCAGGTCTTAAAAAAAGTTAAAACATTTGTAAAAGACTTTTGGAAAACTCTATGAACTTCTCTTGACTTGACTCTTAACTTCTCTTGACTTGACTCTTAACTTCTCTTGACTTGACTCTTAACTTTCCTTGAATTGAATTATGGATTCAAGGATTGTAATTTGTGATAGGAAAGATCTCATGATGTTTAGGAGTGTTCTTAGATAGTTAAATATGGGAAAGGATCAAGAAATCATTGTTTGGAAGCAAATCCGCAACGCGGAGATTCATTTAATTATTTGTTTGTGAAACAACTTTTGAGGCAGAACGGTCTGTGACCACTCCGCGACGCGGAGAAAATTTGGTCAATCCTGAGGAACAGGTCCGCGATGCGGACCAGGTACCCAAATTTTCCCGACTTGTTCTTTCTTCATTTTCTACCTCCAATTCCCCTAAATTCGATTCTTTTTCTCAATTCCTCTTTAGATTCAGATACCCAACACATGTACACAAGAATCTAACTCAAAACAACTCTACCAATCGACCTTAAACTCTCAAGAACTCCTCTGTCTCATCCAAAATTCAAGAACGAAAGCAATTCAAGAATACAACTCAAGAACATCAAAGTCTCAATCTTTTAGGACGAAAATCATACTGAAATAAACATGTTTGGCGCGTGGGCGAATGAACCCAATGTTGTGTGAACTCACATACCTCGTAGGGATCACCCCTTGATGAAATTCACGATCTGATCTTCGAGAATTTGACGGTTCTTGCTTCTTCTCCTATCTTCTCTTCTTCTTTTCCTTTCTCTAAAACCCTAACTCAATATTGTAGAAGCGTAAACTAAATCCTAACAGTTTACACCCCAATTAATTACCCAAAACAAAATTTAAGTCATGGGGTATGGAAAAGACCATAATGCCCTTCTAAAATTCGGATTAGACTTTCCTTATTTGAACAGTCCAACTTCCAATGGGAATATCTCACTCATACAAACTCGGAATCGTGCAAACTCAAAGGCGTTGGAAAGATAATTCCAAGATATTTCCTATGGTATCTGGAAGCCCACCTAAATCATCCTAAGCTAGGAGTTATGGTCGTCTGAAGTTGACCAAAAACCCAAACTTATCATAACTTGACAAATTTCTAGACTTTTCTTTCTTTCCTAAAATGACTATTTCCAATTCTAACTCTTTCTAGTTCTTTCAATTAGCGAGATGTTACAGGACACCGCCTTAAGATCACTTTGATGTTTCACTGATTTGTAGATATTAAATGTTACCTCTTCATTATTCAATCAGAATTTCATCCTCCCTCTCTCCATATCAACTAAAGCACGCACAGTAGCAAGGAATGCTCACCCTAAGATGATAGACACTTCAAACCTCGAATTCTAATATCACAAAATTCATCAAAAATATGAATGCCTCAACTTTAACTGGAACATCTGATAGAATTCCAATTGATTTCCTCACAGTACGATCAACCATAATCAGCCGCATTGCAGTCGATTTGGGGGATCCCAAGCCCAACTATTTGAACACAGATAGCGACATCAGATTTATGTTAGCACCCAAGTCACATAGGACCTTAGCAAAGTGCAACATGCCAATAGTACATGGAGTAGTAAGCGCTCCAGGATCCTCCTTCTTTTGCACTAACGATCTAGTGGCAGTGGCACTACAATGCTGCAACCTATCATACATCCCCTTCAAAACTGGTGGCCCTCTTTTTGGTCACTATATCTTTCATAAACCTAGCATAGCCTGACATTTTTTCAAGTGTTTCAATCAAGGGAACATTTATCGAGAGTTATTTCATTATAAAGATAAACCTATGATATTTTTTTCCTTAGTTTTCTTAACCAATCTTTGAGGGAACATAAGTGGAGGTCTGGGCATCGCAATGATATTTTGAGTAATTTCCGCTTCTTTCTCACTTTTATCGTTAGGTTGTTCTACTTTTTTGACTTCAGCCTCTTCTGGTTCCTTAGCATTTTTCACCTCAAACGGCAGAGGAGGGGCAATAGTCTATTTTCACCTCGAGTAGTGATTATCATGTATTGTCCATCATTCTTGATATTTTGGATAGTATTCTTAGGAAGTGTTCCTTGTTGGCATGGATTCGCGCTCGAAGATGTTTAAGTTAAGTATTGCTCAATATTTTTAATGGACACTACATGTGAATCTTTCTTTTATCCAATGCTCGATAAATCAGTATGCATTTTCTTCATATTGTCATCGATCGAGTCAAACATTTTCATCATCTTAGGCATTATATCGTCAATGTGATTCAAATTTGATCCTCCATATCGATTTCCTAATGGAACATATGGACTACTCTTATCATTTCTGTTTTATATTCATTTTTGTTGTAGTTATTATCACGATTGTGGTGTTATTCACGATTGTATTTGTTGTAGTTCCAACCTTGATTTCCTTGACCTTGGCACCAATTATCCTGATTGGATGCTTGAGCTTTAGTTTGTAAAGCCAACATACTTGTGCTTTCTCACATATTACATTGAAGATGTTGATTGTATAACTACAACTATTTCTCATACATCATTGATCACCACCCTTAATGTATGTGGACCCTTACAAGACTTGTTTAAACTTATTTAACTGAATAAATTTCAATAATATAATTTATTATTAATTAATCATTCTCCCTTTTAAATTATACTATCTATGGTCTATATATAAACATCATATTCTAGTAGGTGCAGTATAGATCTCTTTTGGATCATGATATCACCTCGTATATATTGTATTAGTGTTAAAGTGTAAATGTCATTGGTACAATTTAAACCAAGCACATGAAAAGGTATCAATTGTCTTATTTACCTATATATTTTGACCAACAGTAACAATAGTCAAATACCCAAGTTCTACAACAATAACAAAGTACAAATTGCTACTTTTTCAATGTCAACGTCTGATTTTTCGACAATTCCTTAAGGTATCTTTTGGTGAAATGTATATCTAAGTAAGGCTTGTATTAGTTATATGTTTGATTAGATATACATAGGTTATTTATTCTGCATTGTTTGATTTTGGGCATTAAAATAGCATGCATGAGGAAAATTTACAATTTGAGTGAGAAAAAGTGTAAAAATAAATGTTTTGAGAAAAATTACATTCTAATGCACACATTAAAAGTATTGAATTAAAAATATCATAAATTTTCATATATTAATAATATACACCTTAATACAGAGAGTGGACTCAATAATGAATATTAATAGACAATGTACAAAATATATGTCATCTTTTGATTGATCTATATTAGATCATGAGTAAATTCGATAATAATTGACATTAAATTGACCAAAATGTTGGGGTCCAAAATAAACAGTAGCTTGAGATCTCTAGTAGCTTAATTACAAAAGCATAGTTAGTCAAATCTATCTAAGATTTGTTGTTGTTCATACATGTGGTTCTCTTGTGTTCGGATCTCTTGCAAATTGAACATTTGTCCTCCTCTTGCTCTTGAAATTCTCACTGACACCTTCGAAAAGTTTTCTTTTCTTCCTTCCAAGCTTGCTATCGACAAGGGGTGGAAGAATATCCACACTTAGCAATTCTTCTAGCAGACACGATTCTGGCTCGATAGGGACAATATTAATAGATTTAGAGTATGCAAGGAGGAATGTTTTAGCTTTATATAAAGGTGAATAATATTCATAGATGTTCATATCATACTCATCGCCATGCTTCGAGCTCAAAGCAACCATTGCATGAGCGTATCGTATCTTGACCAAGTCATATTCCCTACAATAACATGACCTTTTCAGTAGGTTCACGGTGGAAGTAGAACTTACGCCGAACACGGTGAATTGATTTTCATCCCGATTATGTTCTCCAATATAAGGAGTAGCCCTCGATCATTTTTTTCTTGCGATCCTTTCGGCAGCCGACACCATTTTATTACCCTTTGATTTAAGGACATATGCATGTCTCTCCCCGAACAATTCTCCAAATCTCTTAGCAATCGAATTAAATATGGATGTCACCGGGTACTCTCTCTCATCTATCAACATAGCGTTGAGTGACTCGACAATATTAGTGGTCATCAACATGTTGCCTGGAAAATGTGCTCTGCTCCACTTTTCAAAACCAACTTCATGCTCAAGGACGATGACTGCTTCAGGGTATTTGTCCTAGAATTCCATAAAATGATGGTTGAACTCCTCCAAATAATAAGCATTTGTCTCATTGTAATATAGATAAAGGGCATCTTCACAATAGTGATTTACTCGGAGATTTTCATCGAGGTGTCTCATGCAATATTTGTGATGACCATGATTGTAAACCTTTGCAATACCATTGGCAAAGCTCTTGTGTCTATCAGAAATAAAACACAAATTATATTCATAGACCACAATATCCTTCAACTTCTCAAAGAAGAGCGTCCAAGATGCATCGTCCTCTTTATCCACAACACAAAAGGTAATTGGATAAACATGATTCTCCGTATCTTGTGCAACAACGTTCAACAATACTCCCTCGTATTTACCATGTAAATGTGTGTCGTTGACCGCAATTACCTTTCTCATGTGGGAAAATCCCCTAATGCAAGAACCAAAAGCTAAGAAGTAATGCATGAACCTATGAGTATCCCCGCTTATCATGATACAATAGTTAGAACCAACATTAAGAGTGTCGATCATCTATTAAAAAGCTGGTAAACATGAATATCTGTGTTCTACTATCCTTCGAACCATTTCCTTGGCAGTCACATCTCCCTTTTAGCTTTTCCAATAGCTTGGACTACAATTAAAAAAAGTAAAAATAGTCCTCTAAATCTCTTCAACGTTTGGATCCTTGCCATCACGATAAAGATTCACACAAAGCGACGCAATGACTTTGGTCGATATTTTTTATGGTTGTTGATGGAATGTTCAACACCGCAACTGTAATCGCCAATATACTTGTAAATACAAAATATATCTGAACACTTATATTTCTTTGCCCGCAGCATCCACACACAAATACGAGATACACATTTCACCTTTAAGTATTTATTACAACTCTTCATTGTAGCAAAATCAAAGATTTCCTCACCGCTGCTTCGAATAATAACAATTGCAGCTCACTCTTGGTACTGAATGTTTGATATATATAAAAATTAGTTTCATCAGAGAAAGAATGGTTCGGTTGTAATCCCAATTTCTAATTTTCCTGCACTTCTTCAAAATGTTTGAAATCTTCCGCATCTACTGGTTGATCTTTAACATCCACTGAATGATCGTACATTTTCATTGAATAATGACCCATGTTGTCATTTGAATGATAACAAAAGCTCTCCTTTGGTTGATCACCCAAGTTCTCATTTTCAACCGAGTCATTGTCATTAAATGAATTCGTTGGTTCAATAGGAGACCTCGCAATGACACTTATCCTTAATATAGGCCTAGAGACATCAGCAGCAATATCCATCATGTACAAGCTCGCATGCCTATCATTTTTTAACATCCACTAAATGATCATACTTATTCATTGAATTATCACCCAAGTTGTCATTTGAATTATCACAAAAGCTCTCATTTGGTTGATCACCCAAGTTCTCATTTTCAATCGAGTCATTATCGTTAAATGAATTTATTGGTTTGATTAGAGACCTTGCAATGACATTTATCCTCAATATAGGTCTAAAGCCATCAGCAGCAACATTCATCATGTACAATCTCACATGCCTATCATTTTTTTTATGAATGTGTGATGTATTGTTTCCCTCTCATTCATTTGATAGCTTATCACCAAGTTGCTTGGCTCGCAGGCTCAATCACTGGCCTCAATTACGCTTACAATCACATCGTCATATGTACCAATGCGACGCAATGCAATGAGCACTATTTTCTTTGTAACACCTGAAAAACTAGACCCAGAAAACAAAATCAGAAATATACCTAAAGCAGTGAATCACGGCAAGGTTCATGGACTGTGATAGGGTCCACGGACTGTGATAGGGTCCACGGTCCTTAGCCTGCCCGTGGTCTTAACTTGGAAGTCACCAGGCCCAGACATCAGACCACGAGCACCTTCACGGTATGTGGTCTTAATGACGGGCCGTGGTGGTGCCCGTAGAGTTGAGGCAGTGACCCTCCTAGCAAACACCTTAGACCCACACACCTAAGCGAGGACCAGGATCTTCACGGTCCGTGGTCCTTCACACGGCCCGTGGGGGCATTCGTGGAGCCTTACCAATAAGCTCCTAAGCCAGTCCCTCCACACCACATCCTAAGTGGAGACCATGGACACTTTCACGGTCTGTGGTCCTTCACACGGGCCGTGATAGGGCTCGTGGACTCAAAACCTCAGCTAGTAGTAACCAAGTCCAGACCACAACCAACTTTACGGTCCGTGGTCCCTTTCACGGTCCGTGAAGGTGGCCGTGGTCAGCCCATCTGCCGTTTAAGTCAGGGTTAGTTTGGTCTTTTCCTCATTCATTGGACACCTAAACTACGTTGTTTAAACCCTAAATTTCATGGTTTTAGTCCGTTTAAGTCTAGAAACATAACTAGAACATACCCAAGTCAAATCTTTAATCAAAACTTAGAAAATTAGAAGCGAAAGGAGAGAAAGAGGCGACCCACCCTAAGTTCAAGAACGCAGCAAGTTTCCTACAGTTCCACCCTCGAAATCAAAAGATTTCTTCATGGAATTCGTCACCAAGTATGTGGGATTTCACTAGTGGGTTCCTTTCACCTATTAGGTCCCTAGTATTCAGTCAGTTTCTTGATTCCCTTATTATGACTAGACCTAGGGATTCTTGAATGGTAGCATTATTGGGCTCTTAGCTGTTAGAATGATCCAATTCATATTAGTATGTTAATATTCAATCTATTGCATGAATTTCAGAACCGTAGCTATGTACTTCTTTAATTCTTGAATTACACATGCTAGGCTAGATATTTCAGTTATTTGAGATATACATGCCTCAGTTTTAAATGTGTCATTATCAGTTATTTATGCACATTCTCAGTTTGCATGTCGTTTTGAGCTATCCAGTATATCACAGTAATTCAGTCATAATGTGTTAATCACTTAATCCATTGTGAGTAGCATAATACCGAGTTGGAGTAGGGTTCATCGTACCCAAACAGTCCCAGAACTACTAGCCACGTAAGTTGTTTGTCCCCTCTGTGGGCATCATTTTAGTGATCACGCCAGCATGCCTCTACACCTTTGGTCGGGTCTATTGGGTCCTCTCGATGGGGCATATACATCAAACTCCACATTTAGCTCATGTGGTTTTTTTATCGGTTATTAGTAACTCTCACAGCTCAGTCAGACCCTATTGCATTGACCATTTTCAGTACAATCAGTATTCAATCCCAATATGTTATAAATTGGTCATTTCATTCAGTTAGCTCAGTATTCAGTATATATACTGCTTGTTCACTTAGGAGTTTATTTCATCTTTATTCTATCATGCATGCTCATTACCTTTCAAGTTCTGATGCATATATTGCGCTACATCTTCTCGTGATGTAGGTTCAGGTCCTCAGCAGTCAGATATCACTTAGATTGGTTCCCGATCTCCAGTTTAGCAGTATCAGCGGTGAGTCCTCATTCTTTGAGGATAATAGTCATGTTATCTTTTCATTATTTTAGTCTTTTAGTTTCAGTTTTGCTAGACTTAGCTGGGGCATATCCCAGCATTTCTAGTCAGTTAGAGGCTATTTTCATACATAGTTAGATTCAGCTTAGTTATTGAGTTTGGTCTTTCTTTAGTATTAAACTCTAAGATTATATATTCAGTTTTAGTGTATGGTTATTCCCCATCATTTCAGTTTTATTTATGATTTAGCTTCCGCATCAGTTATTATTATCCTTAGTATGCTCATGTCATGCCAGCAGAGTTAGCTTGGGATCACTTGTGATCCTAGGTACCGTGTCCACGTCTCGGGGTTAGCTCGGGGTATGACAAACTTGATATCAGAGCATTAGGTTTAAGAGTCCTAGGATGTCTGAAAAGCCGCACTAAGTAGAGTCTTTTTCATGGGTGTGAAGTGCACCACATCTAATGAGAGGGAGGCTACGAAGTGATTTAGGAAAACTTTATTTTCTTGTTACTTTTATCGTGCGTAAGGTATGATGATCTAATTCTATTCTAACTCGACGTTCAACATTTCAGTGATCATGCCTCCCCATAAAGCTAACGCCAGGAATGCAAACGCAACTCCTATCCCAGATCAATAAGTCTCGAATGCAGAGTTCAGGAACACCATTCAGATGTTGGCTCAGAGTGTGGCCAACCAGAATAATCAGTCGGTTCCAATTGCTACTAAAAGAAATGGTGGATAAGTGGAGCTAGAGTTCCAGATTTTGTTAGGATGAATCCGCCTGAGTTTTTAGGGTCACAAGGTTGTGAGGACCCACAAAATTCAATTGATAAGGTTAAGAAAATCTTTGGAGTGATGCAAGTGACTAGTAGTAATCGGGTGGAATTGACATCCTACCAGCATAAAAATGTTACTCACATATGGTTCACTCAGTGGAAAGACAACAAGGGCTACTTTGTCATTTGTAACTCCTTTTATAGCGGTCAAATTTAGTGTTAGTCCAGAAACTCTCCCAGAACCTTTCTCAGTCTCTGCTCCAGTCGGTGACCCAGTTATAGTTAGACGGGTATACAGAAATTGCCCTGTAATAGTCTCTCAGAAAGTTACCTCAGCAGATCTTGTAGAGTTAGAAATGGTAGACTTTGATATCATTCTAGGCATGGATTGGTTACATTCATGTTATGCCTCAGTCGACTGTAGAACTAGGATTGTTCGTTTTTAGTTTCCAGACAAACCAATCTTAGAATGGAAGGGTAGTAGCTTAGTGCCTATGGGTCGATTAATTTCTTACCTTAAGGCCAGAATGATGATCTTTAAGGTTTATCTCTATCATCTAGTTTGGGTTAAGGATTCAAACTCCGAAACCCAACTCTTAAGTCAATTACTGTGGTTAATGAGTTTCCAGAAGTGTTTCCAGAAGATCTTCTATGAGTTTCCCCCGATAAAGAAATCGACTTTGGAATTGATCTCCTTCTAGATACCTAGTCTATCTCTATTCCTCCTTATAAAATGGTTCCAGGTGAGCTTAAGGAATCGAAAGAGCAGTTGAAAGACCTTCTAGATAAGGGCTTCATCAAACCTAATATTTCACCATGGGGTGCACCAGTGTTGTTCGTAAAGAAGAAAGATGGTTCTCTCAGAATGTGCATTGACTATAGGTAGTACAAGGTCACAATCAAGAATAAGTATCCCATCCCCAGGATTGATGACTTGTTTGACCAACTTTAGGGTGCTAGTCATTTCTCAAAGATAGACCTCAGATCGGGTTATCATCAGCTCAAAGTCAGAGATAGTGACATTCCGAAGACAACCTTTAGAACTTGGTATGGTCATTATGAATTTGTAGTCATGTCATTTGGACTAACCAATGCTCCTACAGCTTTCATGGATTTGATGAATAGAGTGTTGAAGCAGTACTTGGACATATTCGTTATCGTCTTTATTGATGATATCCTCATTTAATCTAGGTATGAGGAAGAACATGATAGTCATTTGAGAGTTGTTCTACAAACTCTTAAAGATCGCTAGTTATTTACAAAATTTAACAAGTGCGAGTTTTGGTTACAACCAGTTACCTTCCTTGGGCATACTGTGTCTAGTGAAGAAATTCGAGTAGATTCCCAAAAGATAGAAGCAGTGAAACAATGGCCCAGACCTACCTCTGCTACAGATATCAGAAGTTTCTTGGGTCTAGTGGGATATTACAGACGGTTTGTGGAAGGATTTTCATCCATAGCCTCACCATTGACTAGGTTGACTCAGAAGATGGTCAAGTTTTGATGGTCAGCTGATTGTGAGAAAAGCTTCGCAGAATTGAAAACTAGGTTGACTACACCTCTTGTCTTGACTCTACTAGAGGGTTCAGATGGTTATGTGATCTATTGTGATGCATCCAGGGTTGACCTAGTTTGTGTGTTGATGCAGCGAGGTAAGGTTATAGCTAATGCTTCTAGACAGCTTAAGGTACATGAGAAGAATTATCCGACTCATGACCTAGAGCTAGCAGCAGTGGTGTTTGAACTCAAGATTTGGAGACACTACTTGTATGGTGTTCATGTAGATGTGTTCACATACCATAAGATCCTCCAGTATGTATTCACCCAGAAAGAGTTGAATCTTCGCCAGAGAAGGTGGCTTGAGTTCCTCAAAGATTATGATATGAGTGTGCATTACCATTCGGGTAAGGCGAATATAGTAGTAGATGCTCTTAGCAGATTATTCATGGGTAGTGTAGAACATTTTGAGGAAGAAAGAACACAGCTAGAAAAGGATGTTCATAGACTTTCTCACCTAGGAGTTCGTCTAATGAGCATATCAGATGGTGGTGTAACGGTTCAAAATGGGGAAGAATCTTCTTTGGTAGTGGAAGATAAGGAAAAGTAAGACAGTGATCCGATATTACTTGAACTCAAGGGTGCAGTCCACCAACAGAGAGTTGAGGGTTTCTCCTAACGGGGAGATGGTGTGCTTCGCTACCAGGGTGGATTATGTGTTCCTAATGTGGGCGAGTTGAGATATCATATTCTTGCAGAGGCTCACAACTCCAGATATTCTATTCATCCATGTGCCACCAAGATGTACCGCGATCTGTCGGAAGTCTATTGGTGGAATGGTATGAAAAGAGATATAGCAAACTTTGTGGCTAAGTTCCCCAATTGCCAGCAAGTCAAGGTAGAACATCAGAAACCAGGGGGTATGACACAAGAGATTGACATTCCTACTTGGAAATGGGAAGTGATCAACATGGATTTCATTACAGGGTTACCTCGTACTCGCAGACAGCATGACTCCATTTGGGTGATATTTGACAGAATGACTAAGTCTTCTAGCTTTTTGGTGGTCAAGACTACAGATTCGGCAGAAGACTATGCCAAACTTTACATTAATGAGATAGTCAGGTTGCATGGAGTTCCTTTGTCTATCATTTCAGATAGAGGTCCTCAATTTACCTCTCATTTCTGGAAGTCATTTCAGAAAGGTCTTGGTACTCAGATTAACCTTAGCACGGCATTTCATCCACAGACGGATGGTCAGGCAGAGCGTATCATACCTTAGAGGACATGTTGAGAGTTTGTGTGATCGACTTCAAGGGTAGTTAGGGTGATCACCTTCCTCTTATTGAGTTCGCCTATAATAATAGCTATCATTCCAGCATTCAGATGGCCCATTATGAGGCATTGTATAGGCGTAGATGCAGATCTCCTGTTAGTTGGTTTGAAGTAGGTGAATCAGCCTTGATAGGTCCAGATTCAGTCCATGATGCTATTGAGAAGGTGCAACTCATCAGATATAGACTTAAGACTGCCAGAGTCGCCAGAAGTTTTATGCAGATATAAGGAGAAGGGGACTAGAGTTCCAAGCCGATGAGTGGGCTTACCTGAAGGTATCACTTATGAAAGGGATGATGAGATTTGGCAAGAAAGGCAAGCTCAGTCCTAGATATATAGGCCCTTACAAGATTCTAAAAAGGATTGGTAAAGTGGCTTATGAGTTAGAGCTACCAGCAGAACTAGTAGCAGTGCATCCTGTTATCCACATTTCACTTTTGAAGAAGTGTGTGGGTGATCCAGTATCCGTGGTGCCATTAAAGAGTGTGGCTCTGAAAGATAGTCTTTCTAATGAGGATGTACCAGTTGAGATTCTTGATTGTCAGGTTAGAAGATTGAGAAACAAAGAAGTCACTTCAGTCAAGGTTTGGTGGATGAGTCAGTCCGTAGAACGAGCTACTTGGGAAGCAGAAGCAGCCATGAAAGCCAAGTATCCTCACCTCTTTCCTCCCGAATCCATTCCAGCTTGAGGTAATAGTTCCACTTCAGTTTTTCAGTCATTCATGCGTGAAATCAGTCTTAGTATCATGTTCCTTCAGTCTGTACTTGCATTTTCAACGTATTTGCATGTTTTTGGAACTCGATTCAGTTAGAGCCTTCAGTGTTTAGTGGTAGGGTTGCAGCTCATTCCCTCCATTTCAGCTAGCTTAGTCTTCATTCGAGGATGAATGATCCTAAGGGGGAGATATTATCACTCCTAAAAAACCAGACCCAAAAAAAAATTCAGAAATATACCTGAAGCAGTGAATCACGGCAAGGTTCACGGACCGTGATAGGGTCCACGGTCCTTAGCCTGCCCGTGGTCTTGACTTGGAAGTCACCAGGCCCAGACATCAGACCACGAGCACCTTCACGGTCTGTGGTCTTGATGTCGGGCCGTGGTCGTGCCCGTAGAGTCGAGCCAGTGACCCTTCCTATCCAGCCCCTTAGACCCACACGCCTAAGTGAGGACCACGAGGACATTCACGGTCCGTGGTCCTTCACACGGCCCGTAGGGGCATCTGTAGAGCCTTACCAGTAAGCCCCCTAGTCAGTCCCTCTAGACCACAGCCCAAGTGGAGACCATGGACACTTTCACGGTCCGTGGTCCTTCACACGGGCCATGATAGGGCTCATGGACTCAGAACCTCAGCTAGTAGTAACCAAGTCCAGACCACAACCGACTTCACAGTCTGTGGTCCCTTTCACGGTCCGTGAAGGTGGCCGTGATCAGCCCGTCTGCAGTTTTTAAGTCAGGGTTATTTCGGTCTTTTCTTTATTTGTTGGACACCTAAACTATATCGTTTTAACCCTAAATTTCGTGGCTTTAGTCAGTTTAAGCCTAGAAAGATAACTAGAACTTACCCAAGTCAGATCTTTAATCAAAACTTAGAAAATTAGAAGCAAAAGGAGAGAAAGAGGCGACCAACCCTAAGTTCAAGAACACAACAAGTTTCCTCCAGATCCATCCCCGAAATTGAAAGATTTCTCTATGGAATTCGTCATCAGGTATGTGAGATTTCACTAGTGGGTTCCTTTCACCCATTAGGTCCCTAGTTTTCAGTCAGTTTCTTGATTCCCTTATTATGACGAGACCTAGGGTTTCTTGAATGTTAGCATTATTGGGTTCTTAACTGTTAGAATGATCCAGAATAGATTAGTATGTTAATATTCAGTCTATTGCATGAATTTTAGAACCCTAGCTATGTAGTTCTTTAGGTCTTAAATTACACATGCTAGGCTAGATATTTCAGTTATTTTAGATATACATGCCTCAGTTTGAAATGTGTCATTATCAGTTATTTATGCGCATTCTCAATTTGCATGTCGTTTTTAGCTATCCAGTATATCACAGTAATTCAGTCATAATGTGTTAATCACTTAATCCATTGGGAGTAGCATAATATCGAGTTGGACTGGGGTTCAATATACCCAAACAGTCCCAGAACTACTAGCCGCGTAGGTTGTAAGACCCCTCTGTGCGCATCATTTTAGTGATCACGCCAGCATGCGTCTACACCTTTGGTCAGGTGTATTAGGTCCTCTCAGTGGGGAGTATACATCGGACTCTACATTTAGCTCATATGGTTTTATTATCGGTTATTAGTAGCTCCCACAGCTCAGTCAGACCCATTACATTGATAAATTTTCGGTACAGTAAGTATTCAGTCTCAGTATGTTATAAATTGGCCATTTTATTCAGTTAGCTCAGTATTCAGTATTTATATCATGTTCATATTATCACTTGCGTTATTGCTTGTTCAGTTAGGTGTTTATTTCAGCTTTATTCTATCATACATGCTCATTACCTTTCAAGTACTGACGCATATATTGCACTACATCTTCTCGTGATGTAGGTTGAGGTCCTTAGCAGTCAGATCACGCTTAGATCGATTCCCGATCTCCCGTTCAGCAGTATCAGCGGTGAGTCCTCATTATTCAAGGGCAATAGTCATGTTATCTTTTTAGTATTTTAGTCCTTTAGTTTCAATTTTGCTAGACTTAATTGGGGCATGTCCCATCATTTCTAGTCAGTTAGAGGTTGTTTTCAGACATAGTTAGATTCAGCTTAGTTATTGAGTTTGGTCTTTCTTTTGTATTAAACTTTCAGATTATACATTCAGTTTTAGTATATGGGTATTCCCCATCATTTCAATTTTATTTATGATTTAGCTTCCGCATCAATTATTATTATCCTTAGTATGCTCATGTCATGTCAACATGGTTAGCTTGGGATCACTTGTGATCCTAGGTCCAGTGTCCACGTCTCGGGGGTAGCTCGTGGCATGACAAACTTGATATCAGAGCATTAGCTTTAAGAGTCCTAGGATTTCTTAAAAGACGCACTAAATAGAGTCATTTTCATGGGTGTGAAGTGCACCACATCTAATGATAGGGTGGAATTGGCATCCTACCAGCATAAAGATGTGACTCACATATTGTTCACTCAGTGGAAAGACAACAGGAGCTACTTTGTCAGTTGTAACTCCTTTTATAGCGGTCACATTCAGTGTTAATCCAAAAACTCTCCCAGAACCTTTCTCAGTCTCTACTCCAATCGGTGACCTAGTTATAGATAGACGAGCATACAGAAATTGCCTTGTAACAGTCTTTCAGAAAGTCACCTCAGCAGATCTTGTAAAGTTAGAAATGGTAGACTTCGATGTCATTCTAGGCATGAATTGGTTACTTTCATGTTATGCCTAAGTCGACTATTGAACTAGGGTTGTTCATTTTCAGTTTCCAGACGAACTAATCTTATAATGGAAGGGTAGTAGCTCAGCGCCTATGGGTCGATTCATTTCTTACATTAAGGTCAGAAAGATGATCTCTAAGGGTTATATCTATCATCTAGTTCGGGTTAAGGATTCAAGCTCCGAAACCCCAACTCTTGAGTCCGTTCCTGTGGGTAATGAGTTTCCAGAAGTGTTTCCAGAATATCTTCCCCGGAGTTCCTCCCGATAGGGAAATCGACTTTGGAATTGATCTCCTTCCAGATACCCAGTCTATCTCTATTCCTCTTTACAAAGTGGCGCCAGCTGAGCTTAAGGAATTGAAAGAGCAGTTGAAAGACCTTCTAGATAAAAGCTTCATCAGACCTAGTATTTTGCCATGGGGTGCACCAGTGTTGTTCGTAAAGAAGAAAGATAGTTCTCTCAGAATGTGCATTGACTATACCCAGTTGAACAAGCTCACAATCAAGAATAAGTATCCCATCCCCAGGATTGATGACTTGTTTGACCAACTTCAGGGTGCTAGTCATTTCTCAAAAATAGACCTCATATCGGGTTATCATCAACTTAGAGTCGGAGATAGTGACATTCTGAAGACAGCCTTTAAAACTCGGTATGGTCATTATGAATTTGTAGCCATGTCATTTGGACTAACCAATGCTCCTACAGCTTTCATGGATTTGATGAACAGAGTTTTCAAGCAGTACTTGGACTTGTTCGTTATCGTCTTTATTGATGATATCCTCATTTACTCTAGGTATGGAAAAACATGCGAGTCATTTGAGAGTTGTTTTGCAAATTCTCAAACATCGCTACTTATTTGCAAAATTTAACAAGTGCGAGTTTTGGTTACAATCAGTTGCCTTCCTTGGGCATATTGTGTCTAGTCAAGGAATTCGAGTAAATTCCCAAAAGATAGAAGCAGTGAAACACTGGCCCAGACCTACCTCTGCTACATATATCAGAAGTTTCTTGGGTCTAGCGGGATATTACAAATGGTTCGTGGAAGGATTTTCATCCATAGCCTCACCATTGACTAGGTTGACTCAGAAAATGGTCAAGTTTTGATGGTCAGATGATTGTGAGAAAAGCTTCGATGAATTGAAAACTAGGTTGACTACAACTCATGTCTTGACTCTACCAGAGGGTTTAGATGGTTATGTGATATATTGTAGTGCATCCAGGGTCGGCCTAGGTTATGTGTTGATGCAGCAGGGTAAGGTTATAGCTTATGCTTCTAGACAGCTTAAGGTACATGAGAAAAATTATCCGACTCATGACCTCAAGCTTGCAGTAGTGGTGTTTGCACTCAAGATTTGGAGACACTACTTGTATGGTGTTCATATAGATGTGTTCATAGACCATAAGAGCCTCCAGTATGTATTCACCCAGAAAGAGTTGAATCTTCGCCAGAGAAGGTGGCTTGAGTTCCTCAAAGATTGTGATATGAGAGTACATTACTATCCGGGTAAGGTGAATGTAGTAGCAGATGCTCTTAGAAGATTATCCATGGGTAGTGTAGCACATGTTGAGGAAGAAAAAAGAGAGCTATCAAAGGATGTTTACAGACTTTCTCGCCTAGGAGTTCGTCTTATGAGCATATCAGATGGTGGTGTAACAGTTCAAAATGGGGAAGAACCTTCTTTGGTAGTGGAAGTTAAGGAAAAGCAAGACTGTGATCTGATATTACTTGAACTCAAGGGTGCAATCCACCAACAGAGAGTTGAGGTTTTCTCCCAACGGGGAGATGGTGTGCTTTGCTACCAGGGTCGATTATGTGTTCCTAGGCGAGTTGAGACAGCATATTCTTGCAGAGGCCCATAACTCCAGATATTTTATTCATCCAGGTGCCACTAAGATGTACCGCGATTTGCGGGAAGTTTATTGGTGTAATGGTATGAAAAGAGATATAGCATACTTTGTGGCTAAGTTCCCCAATTGCCAGTAAGTCAAGGTAGAACATCAGAAACCAGGGGGTATGACTCAAGAGATTAACATTCCTACTTGTTAGTGGGAAATGATCAACATGGATTTCATTACAGGGTTACCTCATACTTGGAGACAACATGACTCCATTTGGGTGATAGTTGACAGAATGACTAACTCTTCTCGCTTTTTAGTGGTCAAGACTACAAATTTGGAGGAGGACTATGTCAAGCTTTACATTGATGAGATAGTCAGGTTGCATGGGGTTCCTTTTTCTATCATTTCAGATAGAGGTCCTCAGTTTACCTCTCATTTCTGGAAGTCATTTCAGAAAGGTCTTGGTACTCAGATTAACCTTAGCATGGCATTTCATCCACAGACGGATGGTCAGGCAGAGCATACTATTCATACCTTACAGGACATGTTGAGAGCTTGTGTGAACGAGTTCAAGGGTAGTTGGGTTGATCACCTTCCTCTTATTGAGTTCCCCTATAATAATAGCTACCATTCCAGAATTCAAATGGCCCCTTATGAGGCATTGTATGGGCGTAGATGAAGATCTCATGTTGGTTGGTTTGAAGTAGGTGAAGCAGCCTTGATAGGACCAGATTCAGTCCATGATGTTATGGAGAAGGTGCAACTCATAAGAGATAGACTTAAGACTGCCCAAAGTTGCCAGAAACCTTATGCAGATGTACGGAAAAGGGAACTAGAGTTCCAAGCCGATTAGTGGGTTTACCTGAAGGTGTCACCTATGAATGGGGTGATGAGATTTGGCAAGAAAGGGAAACTCAGTCCTAGATATATAGGCCTTTACAAGATTCTGAAAAGGATTGGTAAAGTGGCTTATGAGTTAGAGCTACCAGCAGAACTAGGAGCAGTGCATCCTGTTTTCCACATTTTCACTTTTGAAGAAGTGTGTGGGTGATACGGCATCTGTGGTGCTATTAGAAAGTGTGGCCATGAAAGATAGTCTTTCTTATGAGGATGTACCAATTGATATTATTGATCGTCAGGTTAAAAGATTGAGAAACAAGGAAGTCACTTCAGTTAAGGTTTGGTGGAAGAGTCAGTCTCTACAGGGAACTACTTGGGAAGCAGAAGCAGACATGAAAGCCAAGTATGCTCACCTATTTCCTTCCGAATCCATTCCAGCTTGAGGTAATAGTTCCTCTTCAGTTTTTTAGTTAGTCATGCGTGAAATCAGTCTTAGTATCACGTTTCTTCAGTCTGTACTTGCATTTTAAGCGTATTTGCATGTGTTTGGAACTTAGTTCAGTCAGAAATCAGCCTTCAGTGTTTAGTGGTAGTGTTGCAGCTCATTCCCTCCATTTCAGCTAGTTTAGTCTTCATTCGAGGACGAATGATCCCAAGGGGGAGATATTGTAACACCTCAAAAACCAGACCCAAAAATAAATTTAGAAATATACCTAAAGCAATGAATCACGGCAGGGTTCACAAACCGTGATAGGGTCCACGGTCTATAGACCTGCCCATGGTCTTGACTTGAAAGTCACCATGCCCAGACATCAGACCACGAGAACCTTCACGGTCCATGGTCTTGATGACGGGCCGTGGTGGCGCCCGTAGAGTCAAGGCAGTGACCCTCCCTAGCCAACCCCTTAGACCCCCGCGCCTAAGTGAGGACCACGAGGACCTTCACGGTTCGTGGTCCTTCACACGGCCCGTAGGGGCATCTGTGGAGCCTTACCTGTAAGCTTCCTAGCCAGTACCTCCAGACCACAGCCCAAGTGGAGACCACAGGCACTTTCATGGTTTGTGGTTCTTCACACGGGCCGTGGTTGGGCTCGTTTATTCAGACCCTCAGCTAGTAGTCACCAAGTCCAGACCACAACTGACTTCACAGTCCGTGGTCCCTTTCACAGTCCGTGAAGGTGGCCGTGATCAACCCGTCTACAGTTTAAGTTATGGTTATTTTGGTTTTTTCCTTATTCGTTGGACACCTAAACTACGTCGTTTGAACCCTACATTTTGTGGTGTTAGTCAGTTTAAGCTTAGAAACATAACTAGAACTTACCCAAGTCAGATCTTTAATCAAAACTTAGAAAATTAGAAGTGAAAGGAGAGAAAGAGGTGACCAACCTTAAGTTCAAGAACGCATCAAGTTTCCTCCAGTTTCAACCCTGAAATCGAAAGATTTTTCCGTGGAATTCATCACCAGGTATGTGGGATTTCACTAGTGGGTTCCTTTCACCCATTAGGTCCCTAGTTTTCAGTCAGTTTCTTGATTCCCTTATTATGACTAGACCTAGGGTTTCTTGAATGTTAGCATTATTGGGTTCTTAGTTGTTAGAATGATCCAAATCAGATTAGTATGTTAATATTCAGTCTATTGCATGAATTTCATAACCCTAGCTATGTAGTTCTTTAGTTCTTGAATTATACATGCTAGGCCAGATATTTCAGTTATTTCAGATATACATGCCTCAGTTTGAAATGTGTCATTATCAGTTATTTATGTGCATTCTCAGTTTGCATGTCGTTTTGAGCTATCCAGTATATCACAGTAATTCAGTCATAATGTGCTAATCACTTAATCCATTGGGAGTAGCATAATACCGAGTTGGACTAGAGTGCAGTGTACCCAAACAGTCCTAAAACTACTAGCCACGTAGGTTGTAAGTCCCCTCTGTGGGCATCATTTTAGTGATCACGCCAGCATGCCTTTACACCTTTGGTCGGGTGTATTGGGTCCTCTAGATGGGGCGTATACATCGAACTCCATATTTAGCTCATGTTGTTTTATTATCGGTTATTAGTAGCTCCCACAGCTCAGTCAGACTCTATTGCATTGACCATTTTCGGTATAGTCAGTATTCAGTCTCAGTATGTTATAAATTGGTCATTTCATTCAGTTAGCTCAGTATTCAGTATTTATATCGTGTTCAGATTATGCACTTGTTTTATTGCTTGTTCAGTTAGGTATTTATATCAGCTTTATTCTATCTTGCATGCTCAGTACCTTTCAAGTATTGATGCATATATTGCGCAACATCTTCTGGTGATATACGTTCAGGTCCTCAGTAGTTATATCACGCTTAGATCGGTTCTCAATCTCCAGTTCAGTAGTATCAGTGGTGAGTCCTCATTCTTCGAGGATAATAGTCATGTTATATTTCCAGTATTTTAGTCCTTTAGTTTCAGTTTTGCTAGACTTAGCTGGGGCATGTCCCAGCATTTCTAGTCAGTTAGAGGCAATTTTTAGACATAGTTAGATTTAGCTTAGTTATTGAGTTCGGTCTTTGTTTTGTATTAAACTCTCAGATTATTTATCCAGTTTTAGTATATAGGTATTCCCCATCATTTCAGTTTTATATATGATTTAGCTTCCGCATCAGTTATTATTATCCTGAGTATGCTCATGTCATGCCAGCAGGGTTAGCTTGAGATCACTTGAGATCCTAGGTCCCATGTCCGCGTCTCGGGGGTAGCTCGGGGAGTGACAGTCTTACTAAAAGATGTTCATACCAGCTTTAGGGAGTCTTCTCCCATACTCCCATATAATCACCACCAACAATAACAAATTCAGGTACTGTCATATATAGAATACATTGATAGATACTGGATTACGATATTACTAATTAGCGGTCGATGATTGGTACGAAATCCGTACAAAACGCAAATGAACAAGATCGGGTTCAGACCAAGCTCCTGAAATGGAAAACAGGTATCTATAGTCCTTCTAAACTACTAAAGTTTATATAAAAACGAGTTATGAAGTGATTTTGGAAAAAAAAATCATAACTTCTAAAATAGCGGGAATGTTTTTCTTTGAAGCTATTTGAAAGAAAATGGTATAGAAATGGAAGCAATCCCTAGAATGATGATGATTTCACCTGTGAAAGCTATAATATCGTTGGAAAAGCCGTCGGAATCGGCTAAATCAGCTGCAAAAATGGGAGCAGTTTGGTTTCTTCTGGGAGAGCTTTTCTCTAGTGGAATTGTTTTTAATCAATGAAAAAAAAAACAATTCCACATTTGTTGGATGAGTGGGGACCAAAGTGTAGTATTAAAAACTTTAGAGTAGCATGTTGTATGTTTTGAAAGAATATTGAGTGATGTCATATTTAGTGTCTAAAGTTTAAATTTTTGAAGACTTGTGTCTAAATGCTCAATTAAGTTTGGAGAGTGGCAAAGTAGCTATTGGTTGAAGGAATTTCAATTGATTTCAGTATCTGTATCTGGAGAAAACTGTTGGGGTGTATATTTGATACTAAATCAGGACAACAATGCTTCTAATAGATACATTACTGCTGAAATTTGTGTTTGTGTTTCTCAATAACCTGCAACAAATTTTTACCAGACTCATTGCTGAAATTTGAAGCAGTATTCATGGAGGTTTCTAGACTTTTATTTGAAATAAATATGATCTGATATTTGTTCCCTATTTTGGATTTGGGCCAATTTTGGGCTTTATCTTCTTTGTTTTGTTTTGTTGAGGCATTATTGGACCTCTGTCCAAAACCCTATTTTAATAAAATTCATATTATGCCCTTTTTGGCCACCTTGAATAAAAAACATAGCTGGATAAAAAATTATAGTACTCCTTTTGTCCTATTTTATGTAGTATACTTTTTTTAGCTTGTTTTAAAAAGAACAATGTCTTTTTATAATTTTATTGTCGCAAATATTTATAATTTTGTCACACTATATTTTAAAAAAATTATCTTTCTTATACTGTCACATAAATTAAAATTGAGAGAATATATAATAATATAAATGGGGGGAAGTCCGACTATATATCTTGACTTTAGCTTTATTAATTTGCATCTAGTCTATAAAAATAATTAAGGGACCAAGGATAAAATTTAAAGATGTTCTCTTCCCTTTGTCTCTTTTTTTTTCTCTACTTCTCAATGGAAATGTTAATGCAACATCTGAAAAGATGCCTTTAGTGGTCCAAATAATAAGGTTCAATTGAGGACAATAATGATGGATCACACCTAAGCTTTTAAGGAGTTCAAAGAGCTGTTCTTATATTGACAGTTTTATATGAAGATTTATATATTGTATTGATAGGAACATGTAGCCCCTCCTCTCTCAATCTCAAACACTCCCCACCAAACTCTTCTAAATTATTAAATATTCATCATGCATGTGTCTTTTTCAAAATAAAAGAAGATGGTGGCATATGTACGTAGTACTCTTCATTCACTTGCATATTGCATCCACATTCTTGTCTTGTGTTTTAAATTTCTATAAATATCTATGACCAAGTAATTAATTTGGTCTGCTCTAGTTGCTACTTTTAATAGGTATCTATGTAAAAAAGTCACACCATGCCATGAAAGCCAAAAAAGCCTAAGACTAGGAATGTCCCAAAACCCTAACGTACTTTTTTTTCTTTCAAAAAAATATTGAAAACATATTAAACTCGGTCTGAATTATTAATTTTATTTCTAAATTAATAACAGCCTTAAAAAACATTTTCGCTTGGCTAACTGAATTTAATTAAATACACACTAAATTTGCATTATGAGTAAAATACACTCCTAAATAATTCTCGTCATGTTTAGGTGTTTTCAACTCTTCTCTCGGCTTTTTATTAAGAGTCACATGCTCCTACAAGAGTTTGAGACCGCTTGTTATGTCGTGTGGCAGATCGGGGGTGTATCTTAGGTTAGTTAGTGCATGCAGAGGGATGTTTTTAATGTTGTTAATAGTTCGAGGACGAAACTAATAATTTGTGTCAAATTCAAGAGTGTTTTCAATACTTCTCTCACCATATTTTGCTAGGCAATAATTTCTGGAAGTAGTTTTTGATAATTTATCTTTAAATAATGGCCATTAAATTTGAGCAGACTGGTTTGAGCCCAGTTTTTAAATATTTCGGATGTTCACTCACAATGTTTTTTAATAGACGTTTGAATATGTGAGTTTATCTCGTAATTTTAAATCATGCGATGAAGTTAGCAATTAGACATACAATTTCATCTCATAAATTTAAAAGGCTTGATTTGGAAATTTCATATCATGATTTTATATTTTTCAAATACAAATGTATCAGTCATTTATTTCATATGTAAATAAAATGTATAGTTAATGTTATTACTCATAGCAACCTTTACACTATTTATTTCGAGAAATACATGATCAATGTGAGGATATATATTGAACTAAATTTCTATCAATAAATGTTGTGTTTTAATTTTTTAGAATAGCTTTCTGATAGTTTTTTATAATTTTGTTATGAGCTTTTGATTATTTGATAAATTGTATAAAAAAATTGAGGCAGTTTTGATAAATTTCACAACTAATGAGATTTTTATGTTTATAAAGCAAAATATATAGCTTAAAAATTCAAATTGCGTGTTCAAAGAAAATTTCAGCTTATTCATATCATCATTTCATTTCGCATAATCAAACGAACCCTAATTAAAAAAAGTACATGTTGAAATACAACTTCCAATATTAACGTTCAATTTCAAAATCTATGACTAAACAGAAAATTAAATCTATTTGGGCCACCTCCTATCGTGGGTGCAGACAAGAGTTGCAGAGAAAAAAAGTTAGAAAAGCTCCTACTGACTAGTGACTGGCAATGTCTTTAATTTAACGGCATTACTTTTCACGGCCCTTAAAAAAATATTAACTACTCCCTCCATTTCATTTTATGTGAGGTAGTTTGACTCGACACGAAGTTTAAGAAAGAAATGAAGACTTTAAAACTTGTGGTCCAAAATGAATGATAGAAATTTATGTGACTATAAATCATTTCATTAAGGGTAAAATAAACTTTTTATAGTTAAATTGTTACTTAGTAGGCGTTTGGCCATGCGATATCATATCACGATATGGCATCGTGAGATGGAATCAACGTTTGGACATGCGATTTTACACTGATTCCATCTCATGATTCCATATAATGAGATGTGATTCCATATTCTCCAAAAACCATGTTATGGAATTATATGGAAATTTCATATCATGATTTGAGATATTTAAATACAAAAATTGATCCACGAGTTTATATTTTGTTAAAACAACCACACATTTATATCTACTAACCATTTATTTCATATGTAAATAAAATCTATAATCACATCATTACTTTTTAAAATTTATTATTCTCACCGACATAAAATTTATTATTATCACCAACATATTGTCACTTTAACTCACACCAACCGATTGTTGAGTAATAAATTTATTTTATGGCCTTAATAAGTGCACATTTATATTTTATGTGTAAGTTATTAGTATTTAGTTACATATTTCCTATCAACTTTGTTTAAAGAGATAATGTTTATTTTATGACTTTGCATTGTCTTGGAAGCACTATATTTTTGTTACTCTTACAAATGTTATTTTTATGAAGTGCATTCTATAATGCTTCCAATTTATTTTATGTTCACTAAACTAACATTGATGTATTTTTTATTTGGTAGGATTGTGTTGGTGCGATTGATGGAACATATATAGAAGGGGAGGTTCCTAAAGCGATGCAACAAGCATATCGTAATCGCAAAGAAAGAACATCACAAAATGTCTTATGTGTTTGTGATTTTGATATGCGATTTACCTTTGTTGCTGCTGGTTGGGAAGGTACTGCACGTGATAGTAAAGTACTTGAGAATGCACTGTTGAACCAACGTCACAATTTCCATTTCGCCACATGGTAACTTTAAATTACATCCTTAGAATAAATATTATTTATCTACACAAAGTTGTCTTATTTACGTCACATATGCTTTTAGTAATTCTTTATAAAATGTTTGTTGGTAGATAAATATTTTGTTGTTGATGCTGGTTTCCGAAACATAAAAGGATTTTTAGCTCCATACAAAGGACTACGCTATCATTTGCAAGATTATCGAGGAAGTGAAAGAGAGCATCAAAATGCCAAAGAACTGTTTAATTATAGGCATTCATCTCTGCGCAATGTGATTGAACGGACTTTTGGAGCTTGGAAAAATAGATTTAGAATACTGAAACAAGGCATGAACCATTATGATATTGATACACAAGTGAAAATTGTCATAGCTTGTGCAGTGTTACATAATTATTTGTGAGAATACCAAAGTCCTGATGGAATATTTATGGTCTATGAGCATGAAAATATAGTTGCGGATGATATTGACCAACAAATGGATCAAAGTAACAATGTTGGTTCGTCTTCTCGGTGACATGATCGAGAAATACAAGTTCAACGTGAGAAAATTATCCGTACTATGTGGGAGGATTATATTAAAGACTAGTACACTACAATTTATGTTCAATTTTTTTTTATTAAATTAAAGTTAGATGAAACAATTACTTAAGTAGAGAACAAATAGTTTTGTAATAATTTATTATGCAATTTTATAATTTTTTGTTTATTTGATAAGATTGAATAAACAATTGGGGCTATTTTAATAGTTTTACAACTTATGGGATTTTTATGTTTATGAGAAAATATACAACACAAAAATTCCCTATTGCATGCCCAAACAAAACTTCAATTTCATATCATGATACCATATCGCATGGCCAAACGGGCCCTTAATATAGAAATGTGTCATTCCTTTTGGGACTGACTAAAAAGGAAAGTAAGTCACATAAATTGAGACAGAGGGAGTATAAGATTAATTTGTTTGTAATTTTTTAAACTCAATGTAATATTATTCTTTTTTTATATATAACATTAATCTCTCTGTCCATTTTAAAGTAAATATAAAAATATAAACTAATAATTAATTAATTACATTTTAATTCTCTAAAATGAAAATTATTTTAGATTGGCTATTTGTTTTGACTTAGCATCTATATTTTTTCTTGCGAATTACAAAGTATGCGTTCTATTTTAGTAATTCCCCGTCTCCAATATATCATAGTTTTTTTTATAAATAAATTAATTAAAAGGGATTTTTACTATGTTACTTTATATATGTTTTATAATATAATCTTTTTAAATTAAATATTTAAGTGTGGTCTCCACAACATAGTAACATAGCTCCATAATTAAGGTGTGACTACCAAGAGTGCCAAGTTAAAAATGTAAAACATGTTTACCGGGGGGGGGGGGGGGGGGGGGGGGGGGGGGGGGGGGGGGGGGGGGGGGGGGGGGGGGGGGGGGGGGGGGGGGGGGGGGGGGGGGGGGGGG
>JAJOOS010015610.1:0-26377 GCA_029582725.1 Solanum chiquidenum
TTAGATGGTTTTGAGACATCATGTATAAAGTTTAGAAAGTCTTCCGCTTGTTTTTTTTGAAATGCTTTCTTGGTAAAGAAAGTTTTAAATTCCTTATGATTTTAGTGTCTATGCGATGAATGAATGCTAAGAGGCTTGTATTAGACCTCTTCGAGGTCGAGTATGCCAGTTACGACTAGGGGGTGCTCCCGGGTCGTGACAAAGACTCAACTTACTTATGCAAGGATCAATTGTGCACTCAATGGTTTAGGTTGTGACTCACCATTATAAAAGATTCTCAAGTTCACAATACTTGCTTCAAATGCAAGTTCAAGCTCAACAAAGGTACTCAAATGCCCTCACACAAAGAATGATTCCATATTCACACACTATTCTTCAACAATTTATAGTTCCGGAATCATATGCAACTCTCACACTCATAAATATGAACACATGCATGACTTCACCCTTAGGTTCGCCCTTATTTTCCAATCAACATTTATTTCAGCTCACTCAAGATCAAAAAGGTCTTTTCAAGGCTTGAAATGGGGCTGAGTGTAAAGGTATGGTCATTTAGGCTCAAGGGAAGCTATCTTCATGAAATGTGGTATGAATAACACTTTCTTTCCTTTTCTTTATCATTCTCATTTATGCTCAAAATTCACCCCATTATTCCATTTCCATGGAATATCGGACACCCCATTTGCTTCGCAACTTTCACAACTTTATTCAATGACTTTTTCATTCTTTTTTCATTTTCATTTTTTTTTGTATGGAGGGGTTCCATCTTTTTCATAACCATAGATTAAAGGGAGGACTTCTTTGCACTTCTTGATTTATCTTATCTTTTCACCACACCTCCAACTTAGGCTTTTGGCTTAAGTTGGCTATTCAAACTAACCACACTTCATGAGGATTATGGGTGAATGGATAAAAAGAGTTTTCATTTGCTCAAGTTTCTTCCAAGAAAAGGATAAGGCTCATACGGTGTTCAAGCAAAGTTCACACACTCACAAGGTTGTCCACAAAAGAGGTATAATGTCAATTGGTTTCGCTGTTTAAAATTTGTTGTCTAAGATCATTTCAAGAGCTTGCATCACTTAGTCAACCGGACCAACGAGGAAAATTCTAGGTGTCATTACACATTGTTCACGATAAGCTCATCACACAAAGCATTCGCACCAATATCAAACAAGACTTTACACTTTCGCTAGTGTGCAATTCGGTAATCGACTAGTCACAACGAGATGCAAAAAGTTCACATATTATCTATGCAACTTCATTTGGCCTCATTGTAGCTGCACATTCATTTTAATTCAATTGACAGCACTATTGGAATCATCGGTATTGATCATGACTGATACTCAAATTTGCATAAGAACAACCACATTCAAACACAATCAAGAAGTGGAATTATTTTAGAAGGGTCCAAAAATTCCAAAAATCATTTGCAATTAAAGCAAGGAGCCACAAGCTCAAACATCCACAAAATAGTGCAAAAACACAATTTATAGCACAAAACTCAATATATATACAAAAGTAATATTCAAAAGAGGTAGGTATGGAAATAACTAACCTCACCACAAACAAAAACCAATTTGTCCTCAAATGAAATAAAGTGCTAAAACATTAATAGAAATGACAGAGAGGGAGATAAAAAGAAGTCCTGTCTACGTAGTCGCTCCATCTGTCGGGGAATCAATGCCTAGTGTAACAGCAACAGCACTCGATCCACTAGGCCTGCCATGGATGTGTCGGCCAAAGAGATCTGCATAAATGAATATACCATGGCCTCCTCAACTGTTGTAAGGCCCTCAAGAGGAGTCTCCTCATCGACACCAAGCTGCTACTCATCGGTCTCAGCCTTAGACTGCAGGTACCTCCTCAACGCAAACCTCATCTCCGGTGGTAGTCGGAGGCACAACTGGATCAACAGGCATCTCATGGATCTCCACATTCTCAAAAAACATCGACATGTCGGTGGACTTCAGTTGGTCCACATCCTTCCTCAACTCAACAATAATGGCCTTTAAAGCCGTCACCTCCTCAGTGGCCCCTTAGCCTTGCTCACACACCGCAATCTGTGCCGCAAAGACATAAATAGTAGAACTCAATGGTGTCACAGTATCAGCCAAGACTCTCTCGATCATGCCTAGAATGGTAGCCTCAAGTCTGGAGGCGCGTCTATTAGAAGAATGGGCTAGCTTCCCCATCCGTAGTAATGCAACCTGGGTGAGTTGGGGCCAGCCAGCAGTAGCAACAATAGACCTAGGAGGCAAAGGAGTTGCAAAGGAACTGGGAGTAACAAAAGGTACATCACAAGATGTACCTGAAGGCCCAGGGGCCGGAGTAGGCAATACTACCTCTGCAGGTAGTGTCTGAGTATCAACAACCGGAGAAGTATCCATCAGGACTGCCTTCTTATTCCATGCCTCATGGTTTAAGTATTCCGCCTCAATCCTTCAGATGTCAGTAGAAGATGTGGGAATCACTTCCACATCCTTCTTCTCATCTCTAGGCACCCGAGCCCGTCTGCACAGCTCGGTGATCCACACCAGAAAAGGGAGGTAAGTTTGGCGCAGTTTGGCCCTCATGGCCATTTCCTGCTCAACTGTCATACCCATATTTATGCGCTCTCGTGCCATGATCGAGCCAAGACAAGCCTCCTTTATGTGACGTTGGATGGACTAATTCTGGGATGACATAATGGTGATGTTGATAAAGAAAAACCAGTACCTAGATACTATATTGAGGTCCTTCTTCTCTATCAGAGCCCCTGCTTCCAACCACCTAGGAGTACCATCACATATGGGAGGAGCTAGCCAGCTTTTCACGTTCTCCATGGACTTAGACTTGATCTTGTACTGGTAGGTGTCTGCAATGTTGTCGGTACACTCCAATACAACATTGATGTTAGTAATGTCACACAACACTTTCTTACCCCTGACAACCACAAAATCAATCGGTTTGAATTTAGCAGCAAACTTTTTCCTTTTGGCACTAGGGCTTCGAAAGCCGTGTGTAATTCCCGGACCCAATTTGGAATATAGGGACCCAGGGTTTTTTAAAAATATCAAACTTACGAGCCTTTATGGTGTGCCATATTTCGGGGTATATGTTTATCACCCCATCAATAGAGAGCCTTTTTTCTTCAATGATGGTCCTCAATCCCTTAGTCTTTAGTATGTTCAAAGATCAAGGAGGAGGACCCTGTAATGGTGGTGCTATGACCACAACCTATGCTGGAGTAGAAGGAGTAGTGGTGGCATGGGGAGTCCTGATCCTAGACGGATCATTCATCCTCTTGGATCGCAGCTCCGCCCTCTGGGCTGCTAGTAGCTCATCCTCCTCAGGCTCAGAAGTGGTAGCCCGAAGATTCTGGTGCTCACCCTCACTCTCAAAAGTGGTGAGGTGATTTGCATATATTCCGTCACTATCGGAGTTGGCCTCCGGTGATGCAGGAGCATGTGCTTTTCCTTTCCCTTTTTCCCTTCCCACCTGTGGTGGGAAGTTTGGTAGCTTTAGTCTTAGATGCAGTTGCATCCTCGTTGATTTTGATTCCCTTGGCCCTCTTGCAAGGTGGCATGTCTCTACCAACCATTTTTTGTCTAGCCATATCTGCGAACACATCATAGAAAGTTAGGAATAGGTCAAAAAATGTTGCAAAAAAAAACTGTTGCAGACAGACTCGTCGAACAGATAGGCGAGTTGCCGAATCACTTTGGCGAGCTAGATTGGGCTCGCCGAAAGGATTGGCACAAAATTTCCCAAAACAATTGGCATGTCTGCGATGGGAGGGCCCTTTTGGCAAATCATCGACAACTTTCGGTGAGCAAAGACAAACTCGCCGAAAGTTATAGTGTATTTTAAGGATTAAGGGCGCAGAAAGGGCGATCAAAGAAGACTTTCGACGAGTCACCGAGTGCACTCGGTGAACTCAAGATTCTCACCGAAAGTTATAGAACCAAAACTCAAGATTAGCATTAAATTAAAGGCGATCAACGGGAATTCGGCGAGCCGACGAGTGGTTTCGGTGAGCTCGACCCAGCTCGCTAAACTGCTCAACGTGCCTACTTTCAACCCCAACATCCAAATTCTACCCCGCAGCCCCCGAAAACAAAATCAAACCACACAATAGTTCAATTAGACTTAGACTCATACTACCCATGCCCCGTATACTCAGACTTCTCTCTTGGTTTGGCCATATTTGGCCATTTGATGACTTTCGCCCTTATAAATGACGTCAACTGCTCCGTCATCAGGTAAAATACGTCATTTAGCACAATTAAGGGCTACTCAGACTTCACCCGACTAGACCCAACAATATTTTTGCACAACCCAACAATTTAGATCAATTTTAAAGCACAAAAATTTGGGGAATCAACAATATTAGCATTTTAGGCAATATTACCAATTCAAAACAGGTAAACAAGCACATATTTATGAGTCAGAGAGGCCCAACGCAAATCATTAGGAAAAAAATAATTGCAAATGAGTAAAAATTGCTAAATACAAGTTTGGGGTTCGGAAAATCAACCTTTATTATTGATTAAATAATTTGAAAAGTTACACAACAAAGAATTCCAACTTCGAGCACACAAATAATGACTAAGAGTCGGTAAAAACATGAAAATATAGAAACATATATTGCGGGTGTGATCTCGGTGACACGCCGAGTGGTCACTTAGCTCATCGAGTTTTACAGGACCTCCAGTTAATGTGGGGTCCAAACGGTGGACAAAGTTGTGATCACCAAATTGTTCGACGACACGCCGAGTTGCTCCTAGGCTCGCTGAGTTTTAAGGACTCCAATTTCAAAATTACTTAAGTACAACGGCGGTTCAGATCGGGCTCGCCGACCTCTTCAGCGACTCACTGACTGTACATTTTGCTCGCCAACTGGCACTTTTCATTACATTTCACACTCCAACCTGCACAATCAACACACAATTATTTCCAAAGCAAAAAGAAAGCAAATAAAAACTTGGGTTGCCTCCCAAGCAGGGCCTTAATTAACGTCGTGGCACGACACAAGACCTCACTCAAACTTCATTCTTGGGGTTGACCGTAGTGTCACTAGGAAACCCCACTTGTTGTCTCGGGTTTAAATGAAACGAAATCTGACCCATTTTGGTCTCCAACTATTTGATAGAGACAGAATGATAGATAACCACCTAGCTAAGGGTCGATACATCTTCCTTCATCTCTTTCAAGACTTTACTGGACCCCTTAACCTTGTTGATAATATGAGAGATTATATCCTCAAACTGACCACCCTCAGAATCTTTGGGCTTTTGACGCTCGTGGGGAGGAACATACCTATCCTTCTCCCCATATTTTTCCTTCCAATTGGGATTACGATCCCTCCACTCTCTCTCACGGTTTATCCAACCTTCATCCTTTTTTCAACCATGGTTACAACAATGCCTTGGGTAGTTTGTACGATAACCACCTCCTTGGTTGGATAGGAAGTTCACCTCTTCGTTGTACAACACTTCAAACTATGCCTCATCGGGGTTTACACATCCGACACCCATAACATTGACACTTCTAGCACCAACTCTAATGAAATTTCTGGACAAAATGTCAAGTTGGGTCATAATCTTTGCCACGTTCTGGTTCCTCTCTTGATCTTTCCCAAGCTGCTCCTTGGTCAGTTTAAAAGTGAGAGGGGAGACCTGATCCTCACGGGTGTACAAAGCCTGATTAATTGTGGTCATACCATCCAAAAGTTGGGCTACTATAATGTAAGGTTGTTGCATCAAAACATCCCGAAGATAGTTGGTTAGCTACACCCTTCTTCACCGAATCAAGGCTTAGGTAAAAATATTGCAGCAAAACGTTGTCGGGCAAATTATGAGTTGGGAATCGCAATACGAACTTCTTGAATCGTAGCCAAGTCTCATGAATTGGATCACCCTCCAAATGCTTGAAGCTTTGGATGCTATCCCAAAGTGTCACCATCTTCGAAGGAGGGAATAATCATACTTGGAATGCGGTAACAAGATCTTCCCACGAAGTGATGAAGTCTCTTGGCAATTCAGCCAACCACTTACATGTTTCTCCCATTAAAGAAAATGGGAACAACCTCAACTGGACCGACTCTTGGGATATGTTATTGAAGGAGAACGGCCCGCAAACATCAACAAAGTTCCTTAGATGCTCATGGGGATCCTCATGAGCCAGCCCACCAAATAACTCTTTCAATTGCAAGAGCTGCAACATGGTGCTAGTAATGTGGAACACAACATTCCCTTCATCCGGAGACAAGTAAATGGCACCAATTCCACCCATTAGATGAGGGTCATTAGCATTCAACTCATTGACATCGTTGAGGTTGCCGATGTCATCTTTGTGGCCCATTTGGCTACCATTGCTTCTGTTGACACTCATTTCCTCTATTTCAAACAGCAACACAAAAACCAAAACTAAAAGTAAGTATATTCAACTATGACTAACAAGAACGAAATTCAACTTAACCACATAATCTTAACAAACACCACTCCCCGGCAGCGGTGCCATTTTGATTGAATAGTTCTATCAAAGACACTTCATCCAGTTCTAAGTGTCAACGGTCGTTAATCAGTTTATAACCTAACTAAATGAGTTAAGATCGAATCCCACAGGGAGTGGTACATGTTTAAGATTCAATAGTAAAGTGTGAACATGATCAAATCAGTCATAGGAATTGACATTATCGATTAAAAACATAGTTCAAATCAGGGGGTCACACAAATGTCAAATAAATGGGGTTTTGGTTTTTAATTATTTACTACAACAACACCAAATGATACGAAAAATGACAATATTGAGACGGGTTCTTGGGATGTGATTCGATTATAGACTAATATAGACAAATGGGTAATTGCCACTGTTAGGAAATAGTTGAATATTAGTGAATAAATTAGACTACAGATGAGGTAAACTTTCTCTCGAACAGTTTACCCCGAATCAAGTTGATTTCTCTCTAACATCAACAAGCATGCAAAATAAGAACAACCTACGCCTTAGTCCATTCACTCTCTCTAGGTTAATGTATGGACAAGGGTTTAGGATTCACTCTCTCGAGCTGAACCCATGACAACCCAATACCCATTGACCATCAATCAATAATCTTAGTTTTAAAACCTCTCTCTCGAGCAAGCAAAAAAGACAAAAGTAGAACTGCATTTGCAACTACAATTCTCAAATTAAACAACGATTACTGATTGAAATCATTTATAAACAACATTTAAACAAACAATTAGCAATACCCATAAACTATATCAGCCCATAATCACACCAATTGAGGTTTTAGCTAGACATCATAAAAAGATAAAATTCGTTACCAAATTGATTTTCCATCAACTGGGTAAGATTAATTTCGTCCTTACAATGGTTCAAGTTGAAGAATCTCAAAGACCCACTTCCAATTTCTCCAAAGTGAAAAACTTCAATTCTTCAAAGCCAAGGGAAAAACTAGAGAAAACATATCTCAATAATCAGAAGAATTACAATTCCAAACTGAAAATTATATCTAATGAAAAATTCCTTCCAAACTAAATGTTCAAAAATGTATTTGTAGTCGCGAAAAATGTGTTGCAAAGAGCCATTCAGTGTAGTTAGTCGGGATCGCCGATCAACTCGACGATGCGCCCTTTAGCCAATTTCATCGCCTTTCTGTCTTGTCCTTCAACATCCTCAAGGTCTGTAACTTTGGGTGATCCAACACTGCATCGTGGAAACACTCAGCGATCCGCTGACTTGATTTTCTCCTTCAGGGCTTGGCACACTGGAAATTTAGGCGGTCAAGAAGCCCTTTGGCGACTCGCCAATTAGACTTGGCGATCACCATGCTTCATTTTCTTCACTATTTCAGCTTGCTTAATTTCTTTTCGCAAATTAGTGTCCTTGCGTTGTTCCTCAATCCATAAACCTGGAAATCAAGGGTTATACATCAGTTATTGGCATAAAACAAGCATTTGAGGACACTAAATCATTATAAATAAAGCCCCAAATGAGTCAAAATCTCAGGCTCGTCAGTCACCTTATTCACCTATCGATAATTAATACCCATACGAAGAGAACCATTTTTATTTTTGACAAACAAAACTGGAGCACCCCATGATGAGTTACTCGGTCGAATGAAACCCTTATCCAACAAATCTTTCATTTGTTCTTTCAACTTCTTAAGTTTTGTCGGAGCAATATGATGCTTATCGTGACCAACGACACTAACTACGGTTCGAGTGTCTACGATCATTGATAATATAGTAACCCAACCGAGGGTTGGGGTCGTGTCCCAAGGGAGCGATTTTGACAATTAATAGAAAAATAAAATCTAGTTCTAACTAGTCGTAGCTAAAGACATTAACGATTAAAAACATTATAAGTCAAAGGGGGACATAAAAGGGTCAAATATCAATTTGGGGTTTTGTCACAAGTATAACTAAAACAACAAAAATAACAAGAAAATCAAGTATGTGGACAAATTTTTTGGTTGTGACCACAATACAAGTTGAGATAAATAGTTGGGTACCTGCTTTCGATAGAAAATTTGCAAGATAATAGTGACTAGGTTAAGCTTTAGATGGAAATAAGTTCCCTCTCGAGAAACTTACCCCGTTTCAAATGGGTTCCTCTCGGACACCCATTTGCCGCATGAAGACCAGCCTACGCCTTACCCCACTCACTCTCTCGAACTACGTGTTAGAATATGGGACTAGGGCTCACCCTCTCGGGCTGAACCTCATGTCGACCCACTCCTTAGGCCATCAGTCTAGTGGTCTTGGTTTCACGATCTCTCTCTTGGGCAAGCCCAAAACACATGGGTGGCTTTATATTTGCAACTACAAACCCATTAACTTAAACCATAACCACTAGGTGAAATCACCATTAAACTACATCTTACCTATCAGCAAGCAAGACCCAATAATAATATCGACACATATTTGCTAAATCACACACCAAGAATGGAGGTTTTTAGCCACACATCAAGAAATAACAAAATACACCTAAAATTATAGTGAAATCAAATGAGTATAAGAAATTACACCTTGATTTAAGCAAAGGAAGATGAATAGAGAAGACCCACTTAAAACTTGGGAAAGATGAACTCATTTCTTCAAGTTTTCCAAAACCCTCTCCAAACTTGAGAGTAAAAAGTACTAAAAATTATATTGTCTAAAATTTACACTAAAGTCTCTTTCTAAAATATGATACTATGTTATAACTCTCAACGAGTATTTATAGTTTTCAAAAACTTGTGCTGCAGTGGATCATTCGGTGAAATTAGTCGGAATCACCGATCGACTCGGTGATTAGCCCTTAGGTTCAATTCATCGCCGTCTTGCACCATCCTTCGACATCGTCATGCTCTGTGTCATTGGGCGACATAGTACTGCTTTGCGGAACTATTCGGCGATACGCCGACTACTCCTTTAATCGCCTTTTAATCCCCTTCCTTCAGGGCTTCGCGTATTGGAACAAAGGGCGGAGTGCATCCCTTTGGCGATTCACAAAGTATGCTTGGCGATGCTCAGGGTTCAGCTTCTTCGTTGTTTTCAGCCTTTTTGTTCCTCTTTGCGCCTAAGTGTCTATGCCTCCACTAAAACTTCAAATACCTGAAACTTAAGCATTTTCATCAGATATTGACATAAAATAAGTATTTGAGGACACTATTTCTAATAAAATAAAGCCCTAAATGAGTCCAATCTGTGGACTCATCAACACCCCAACTTAAACTTTTCCTTGTCCTCAAGCAAACTCAAGTTCAGCTGTTCAAAAAGGATGTCTAAGATAGTTCTACATAAGACTCAATCATGAATGTACACAACAAGACTTCAAACTACTTATGCAAAGATTCAACTGTGTACTCAAAGACTCAAGTTGTGATACACCAATATCAAAGATTCTCTTGTTCATAATACTTTCTACTAATGTATGTTCAAGCTCAACGAAAGTATCTAAATGCCCTCACACAAAGAATTATTCCATATTCACACATAAAGGCTACTCAACTTAAGATCAGGAATCAGATGCAACGTTCACACTCAAAAAGAGGAACATAATGCATAACTTCACCCATAGGTTTGCCCTTATTTTCCAATCAACTTTTGATTCAGTTTACTCAAGATCAAAAAGGTCTTTTCAAGGCTTGTAATGGGGCTGAGTGCAAAGGTATGGTCATTTAGGCTCAGTGACTTATTCATCCTTGTGAGATGTGATGTTCTCAAAAGTCCTTTTTCCTTCCCTTGTCACTTTTTATTCTAGTGTTTCTAAATCATCCTTTCATTCACTCTCCATGTACTGCTTGGAAACCCAATTCCTTATGCACTTTTATTCCAATTTTTTTTTATTGTTTTTTTTTTAGAGGGTATCCATTTTGTTTTGCAATACCATGGGTTAGAGAGACTTTTTCTTGCACTTCTTGTCTTCTCCTTTTCCTTTTCACCACACCCCCAACTTAGGATTTTGGCCTAAGTTGGCTATTCACTAAATCACAACTCTAGAGGATTATATGTAGTGGGTTAAGTAAGGTATAGGGTTCATCAAGGTTTTTCCAAAAAACTGTAAGGCTCAAGGGGTGTTCAAAAGAGTTTCACACGCTCACGGGTAGGCCACAAAAGAGGTATATGTCAAATTTGGCTCACACTCTTTGAAGTTGCCTAAGATCATATCAAGAGGACACCTTTCTAAATCAATCAGACTAACGGGGAAAATTTTGGGTTTAATCATGCATGGTTTAGAGTAAGCTAATCACACAAGGCATCGACACTTAAGTTAAACAAGACTACACACTTTCGCTAGTGTGCAACAGTCATTACAAGAGAATCAATTCGACCAATGGCTAATCACAACAAGATGCAAATAGTTCATATATTGTCTATGCAACTTCATTTGGTCTCGTCGTAGCCGTACATTCATGTTCGTTCGATTGAGAGCACTATTTAAGTCATCAGTATTGATCAGAACCGAGACTTAAATTTTGTAAAAGAACAACCACTTTCAACACAAGCGGTGGCAAAAAATTTCGAAAAATATTTTTTTTGGAAGCGTCACAGAATTTGCATCAATTAAAATAAAAAAAAGGAGCCATGAGCTCAAACATCCACAAAAAGCAGTGTAAAAACAATTTGAAATAGAACAACCCAAGTATACACAAAACATGAATATCCATAACAAGCAAACACAAGGTGGGCCTCACCCCACCACAAATAAATGTGTTTGTACTCAAATGAAAATGATAAGTATCCAACAATTAAAATAAAGAAAGATAGAGAGGTAGGTAAAGAGGGGATCTTGTCTACACGTTTTCTCCATCTGCAGGGCATCGTTGCCTGATGCATTAGCCTGGAATGTGACAATGGTCCCCGGACTATTATTCTGGGTCACATTGTGTTCATTTTCCCTGGCTTTTGTAATGATGTTATCCGCAACCATTCTGTCTACTTTATGGCCCGCCTAAAAGAAGTCTATGGCCGTGTAGAATCCACGTTTCCACGAAGGAATAGTGGGGTCAATGGGGGTCTTCCTGCTGGCACTTGCTTTCTTACTCGCTTTTCTTTCTTTGGCCAGTTTAACTACCTTCTCGTCTCTTCTGAAAATCTCATGCTCTTACATGTCGGGGTGGCATGTCCCTTCTCGCAACTTTTGGTCTAGCCATATCTTCAAATCACTTCGAGATAATGTTAGAACATATTTAACAAACAAAATAGGGATATCTATCTACAGAAATATGAGATAATCCATTTGGCGTGCCGCCATCTACACTTTGGTGAGCCACATACAATTTGCCAAAGGTCATAGTGCCGAATGAGTTATGGGTGCAGACAAAGGGTGATTAAAGTGTCATTCGGTGAGTTGCCGAGTGCGCTTGGTGATCCTGTGCTTCTCGCCGAAAGTTACATCAGCCACAATAAATAATGCATGATATTAAAGGTGAGCTGGGGTACTTAGGTGAATCACAGAGTGCTTCGGCGAGCTCGCTACAGCTCACCGAATCACCTATCGTGCCTACTTAGGCCCAACTTTTGAAATCGTCCCCGCAACCCCCCGAAGACATAATTAAGCACGTAAGGCACAAATTCATCAAAGATCCACATCAATTTTTACACACCTAGATCAACACAATTTCAAATCAACGCACGATCTAGTGGGATTCTACCAATTACTCAGTAAGTATTGTATCGTAATTGGTAACACATGCAATCCCATCAACTTTGAGTCTCAACAATGATTTTATATTATTAATCATTATGCAACTGAGTAAAAGTTTTGATAAAACAACTGAGAGGTTCGATTACCAACCTTTAGTGCTGAATTAGATTGTACTGATGTGCTAGGCAGCAATGAGATCCAAATCCGTGCACAGTTTGATACTTAGAATACTCTGAGCGTGCGAGAAATGTAACTACTATGTGCAACTGTGAGTTTGTAAAAGGGACAAAGTAAAAGAAAGTGAATGAAATAGAACTTTTAAACCAGTGGCTTGTGACCATCCAGTTTCTGCTTATTCGGCGATGTCAGGCGGTCTCGCCCAATCAGCCGGCAATGCACTGAACGTCTGATTTTCTCGCTGAATATAACAGAGTTTTCAATTTAGGTGGGCATTGCATTGGCAATCTACATCGAGAACCCCAACTGAGTTGGCGATGAGCCGATAAAATTCACACTCCGTCGAGTTTTACAGACCCAACCTTTAAGATGTATTGAATCAAATGGTGGGAATGATCGGTTACGCCTAACTTGTCGGTGATACGCCAAGTGGGAATGTTGCTCACCTTCATACATCTCTTCAACCACTTTCCTCACTCAATCTGTACAAATAACACACTATTATTTCATCAAGTTAACAAAAGAAAGTAAGAGGTTTTGGGTTGCCTCCCAAATATCTCCTTAGTTAATGTCGTGACACAACGCAAGTCAACCTTCAGACCTCACTCTTGGGGTTAGCCATAGTATCACTAGGCAAACCCCCTTGCTTTCTTAGATTTCAATGAGAAGAGATATGACCCATTTGGGTTTCTAACTGCTTGATTGAAACTGAGTGAGAGGTGACGGTCTAGTTAAGGGTAGACACATCTTCTTTCATGCCTTTTAACATTTTGTCTGACCCTTCAACTTTGTTTAGGATATGCGAGAGCATATCCTCGGACCTACCACCTTCCGAATCCTTGGGCTTTTGTCGCTCGTGGGGAGGAACATATCTATCCTTCTCCCCATCTTTCCAATTTAGATTATGATCCCTCCATTCATGGTCTCGGTCTTTCCATCCTTCATCTCTAGCCCAACCTTGGTTACCACCCTGCCTTGGGTAATTTGAACGGTAACCACCACCTTGGTTTGCTAGAAAATTTACCTCCTCACTATACAACGCTTCAAACTTCATCTCTTCAGGATTCGTGCTCTCAACCCTCACAATATTGACACCACGAGTACCATCCCCCATGACATTCTTAGATAGAATATCAAGTTGTGTCATAATTTTTGCCATGTTTTGGTATCTCTCATTGTCCTTTTCAATCTGCTCCTTAGATAGCTGGAAGGTGACAGGTGAGACCTGGTCTTAACGAGTGTACCATGCCCTGATGATGGTTGTCATTCCATCTAAAAGCTGGGCCGCTATCGCGTACGACTGTTGTATTAAACCTCTAGGTGAGAGTTGGTCAACAACACCCTTGTTTACAGAGTCTAGACTCTGGTAGAAGTATTGAAGGAGCACGTTATCAGGAAGACCATGGGTTGGGCATTGTAGCACCAATTTTTTTAAATCAAAGCCATGTTTCGTGCAGAGGTTCTCCATTCAAACACTTGAAGCTTTGGATGCTATCCCGAATAGTCATCATCTTCAAGGGAGGGAAAAATCGCACATTAAATGCGGTGACCAGCTTCTCCTATGAAGTGATCAAATTTTGTGGAAGTTCAGCTAACCACTAGCAAGTTTCCCCCATCAGAAAAAATGGGAATAATCGCAGCCTGATTGACTCTTGATAGATGTTCTTGAAAGAAAATGGCCCACAAACATCTATGAAGTTTCGAAGATGCTCATGAGCCAATCCGCTGAAGAGTCCTTTTAGTTGCAAGAGCTGCAACATAGTGCTCGTTATATGGAACACTGCATTCCCCTCGGATGGGGGTAAGTGGATGGCTCCAACACCTCCCATGAGATGAGGGTCATTGACATTTGGCTCTTGGACATCGTTGAGGTTAGCAAAGTCATCTTGGTGTCCCACTTGGCTACCATTACTGCCGTTAACACTCATGCTTTCTAAAATGCTTACACAATCAACAAAACAAGACTAAAAGTTAAGTTAGTAAACCTACATCTAAGAAGAACAAAAATTCTACTAATCTAAAAATTCTCAAGTAACACCACTCCCAGGCAGCGACACCATTTTGATGCTTATCGTGACCAACGACACTAACTATGGTTCGAGTGTCTAGGATCGTTGATAATATAGTAACCCAACCGAGGGTTCGGGTCGTATCCCAAGGGAGTGTTTTGAGAATTAATAGAAAAATAAAATCTAGTTCTAACTAGTCGTAGCTAAAGACATTAACGATTAAAAACATTGTAAATCAAAGGGGGACACAAAAGTGTCAAATATCAATTTGGGGTTTTGTCACAAGTATAGCTAAAACAACAAAAATAACAAGAAAATCAAGTATGGGGACAAGTTCTTGGGGTGTGACCGCAATACAAGTTGAGATAATTAGTTGGGTACATGATTTTGATAGGAAATTTGAAAGATAATAGTGACTAGGCTAAGCTTTAGATGGAAATAAGTTCCCTCTCGGGAAACTTACCCCGTTTCAAATGGGTTCCTCTCGGACACCCATTTGCCGCATGAAGACCAGCCTACGCCTTACCCCACTCACTCTCTCGAGCTGAGTGTTAGGATATGGGACTAGGGCTCATCCTATCGGGCTGAACCTCATGTCGACCCACTCCTTAGGCCATCAGTCTAGTGGTCTTGGTTTCGCGACCTCCCTCTCGGGCAAGCAGAAAGCAATGGGTGGCTTTATATTTTCAACTACAAACCCATTAACTTAAACCATAACCACTAGGTGAAATCACCATTAAAATACATTTAACCTATGAGCAAGCAAGACCTAACAATAATATCAACACATATTTGCTAAATCATACACCAAGAATGGGGTTTTTTAGCCACACATCAAGTAATAACAAAATACACCTAAAATTATAGTGAAATAAAATGGGTATAAGAAATTAAACCTTGATTTAAGCAAAGGAAGATGAAGAGAGAAGACCCACTTCCAACTTGGGAAAGATGAACTTCTTTCTTCAAGTTTTCCAAAACCCTCTCCAAACTTGAGAGTAAAAAGTACTAAAAATTATATTGTCTAAAATTTACACTAAAGTCTCTTTCTAAAATATGATACTTTGCTATAACTCTCAACGAGTATTTATAGTTTTCAAAAACTTGTGCTGCAGTGGATCATTTTGTGAAATTAGTCAGAATCGCCGATCGACTCGGCGATTTGCCCTTAGGTGAAGTTCATCACCGTCTTGCACCATCCTTCGACATTGTCATGCTCTGTATCATTGGGCAACATAGTTCTGCTTTGCGGAACTCTTCGAAGATACGACGACTACTCCTTTAATCACCTTTCGATCCACTTCCTTTAGGGCTTCGCGTACTGAAACAAAGGGCGGAGTGCATCCCTTTGGGGATTCACCAAGTATGCTTGGCAATGCTCAGGCTTCAAATTCGTCATTCATTTAAGTCTTTTTGTTCCTTTTTGCGCCTAAGTGTCCATGCTTCCACTAAAACTTCAAAACCCTGAAACTTAAGCATTTTCATCAGATATTAAGATAAAATAAGCATTTGAGGACACTATTTATATTAAAATAAAGCCCTAAATGAGTCCAAAATATGGACTCATCACAATACTATAAGGAGGAATAGAGATAGGTTGTGTATCCAGGAGAAGGTCAATACTGATGTCTATTTTCTGCTCGGAAGGAATACAAGGTAAGTCATTTTGGAACACTTTCTGAAATTCATTAACAACGGTGACCGACTCGAGAGAAGGCTCTTTAGAATCTACATCCCTCACCCTAATTAGATGGTAAATGATCCTTTGAAATCATCTTTCTAGCTTTAAGAAAATAGACAAACTGACCCTTAGGCATGGAATTTCCCTCCTTCCACTCTAGGATGGGCTCATTCGAGAACTGAAACTTGACTACATGAGTTCTACAATCAATAGAAGCATATCATGAGTGCAACCAATTCCTACCCAATATAACATCAAAATCTAACATATCAAGCTCTACCAAGTCAAACGTCACAGCCACATACGGCGTCACAAAATAAAAGGTAGCCTCGGGATAAAGTAAAGCATAAATATTCGGTTCACTACGAGTCTGAAGTACATAAAAGTAGTTTTGCTTACGAGCATTGGACCGGCACCACTAGTAGTATCTTGCTTGCCCTCTCTTCCTGTCACGACCTAGGGGAACCCCCTAGATGTAACGTGGAGTGTCACAACCCAGGGGTACCCTTATATGTAACATGGTGTATAGAACCCCGAAGGACTCCATACAAGTCACTTAGCTATCATAACATAAGAAATAGAATAATAAGAATAAAATAGTCCAAATCCAAAATATTTTTATAAAAACAAAAAGCGGAAGTCTCAACTCTTGTCTCATCATAGCCATCTAATACAATAGAATGAAATTGGGCCTAGCCCATACTTCATTTCAAAAGAGAAATACATGAAAGAAACTTCAACAATAACTCCTTCCTCGAAGCATGAGGACTCACCAAAGATCGAGAAATCACGAACTCAACTACTAGTCATAAGACTCAGAAACTTATTTGTCGGACCCTACATTTGTGGAGAATTTAGGCAAGAGTATGCGTTGGTACAAAAAAATGTACCAAGTATGATGGACATGCATACAACATTTAAATAATGCTAAAAGGGGACATTTCATTTCATGACATGCAATTGACCAAGTTAAAATATGACATAAAATAGTTATAAATCATACTTCATAAAATAAGGTCAATGCAAGAAAACATCAACTTTAATGCCTTTGACAACATATGAGATACTCCTTGAGTAACCTTAATTCATTATTAATATTGGGAATTAGCCTTACCGACATTGAGACCACGTGAGCTATAACAGGATCCGACGGTGTCTCTCACACCTAAAAGGGTTGTTCTACTTGCCTAACGTAGAACTGTGAACTTCTAGATTAAGTAGATCCACATCTATAAGGTCTTTCTCCTAATCCTTACCCGATGGTCTACAAGATATGGCTACTACAAGGGCTAATGCTAGAAGGAATGAGGAAAACAACGAGGATCAAAAATTTCCTCTCCAAGCTCCTTCACAAGCTCCAATTGACCCTTTCATTGAGGATGTGACTAATTCAGAGTTTAGGTCCGCTTTTCAAGTGTTGGCTCAAGCCTTGATGGCCCAAGCCAATAGGGATGTGGTAGCACCCGTGAACCCAAATGTGGGTACGTCGTCTCCAAGAGTGAGGATCCTCAAGAGTTCATAGATGAGGTCCATAAGGAGTTAGACATTATGGGAGTTACTTCGGTGGAGAAGGAGGAATTGGCCACTTACCAACTCAAGGGGGTTGCTCAAGTTTGGTTTAAATAATGGAAAGAAGCTAGACGGGTATGAATGGGTCCCATAGAGTGGGAAAGATTCAAAACCTCTTTTTGAGATAGTTTCTTCCCTCTAGAGATGAGAGATGCTTTGGTTCTTCAGTTCATTAACCTTAGGCAAGGTAATATGAGTGTTAAGGATATGCGTTGAGGTTTACTCAATTGTCAAAATATTCTCCATCTCTAGTGGCCGAATCTAGGTTGAGAATGAGTAAGTTTGCGTCGGGAGTATCTAATTTACCAGGGAAAGAATGTGATACCACCATGCTCATTGGTGATATGGATATTGCTCGTCTTATGACATTCCCAACAGATTGAAGAGGAGAAACTAAAAGGGAAAGCTAGGGAGAATAAAAAGGTCTAGAAATGATGATGGTAATTCCTCTCATAAGGGTCCGAGGAATATGGTGGTTCTAGGAATCAACAATGCTTTTCCGGGAAAAATTCCTTCAATTTTCCCAAGTATAGTGAAAATAGGGTGTCTAACCCTAAACTGCAAGGAATTATTAGTGAATCCCTATGGCCTACATGTGCTAGATATGGAAAGAGAAATGAGGGTTGATGTTTGGCAGGAATGAAAGGTTTCCTAAGTTGTGGGGAAAGTGGCCACAAGATGAGAAATTTTAAAAATATAGAGGCTAAGGGAAGAGAGGGTAAGCAAGATCCTCCTAGTAGTTCGGATGTGAATTCTCAAACTAAAAATAGGTTTTATGCTCTCAAAACTATAGGTGAACAAGAGTGTCCTACGGATGTGACTACTGGTATATGTCTTATGCTTTATTAGATTCTGGTATTGCTTCGCACTTTGTGACTTAATAGGACTTGATATTCTAGACTTTGATGTTGTCTTTAGTATGAAGGGGATGCATTGTTGTTATGTTTTATTCATAGTAGAACCCGATATGGTCATAATAAGTTTTGGGTATATTGAATGGATTTGATGAATGGGGTGTTTAGATAATACCTAGAGATTTTCAAATTAGTAGACGCCTATAAATGGTAGTAGTATAGTTCGCCATATTTGATGATCGTCTTGTTTGATAGATGTGACAGCTTAGTGATTTTTTTATCCGACCTTAGAATTGAAAGAAGTGGTGCTTAGAAAGACCATTTATTCTTTTCCCTAGGGGGAGATTGTGTGCTTAGATAGCAAGGTCGTTGAGTGTTCCTAATGTTCATGATTTGGGGTTTACTTGAAATTTCTCACCTTTGAAAGGTGTAATGAGTTTGGAAGTTTAGTTTCCATTTTGTAAGCCCATATGAGATCTTAGACCGGCAAGTTAAGGAATAGAAGAACAAGGAAGTTGCTTCCGTGAAAATGTTATAGAGGGATCTTTTAGTGAGGGATTTAGTTGAGGGTGCTACTTGGTATGCCGAGGCGAATGAGATGTCCTGATATCCTCGTTATTTTTCCTTCTACTCTTCCTTGAGCTTGAGATGAAGAGTTCCTCATGGTTTGTTCTTTGTGTGAAGTCATGTGTGTTGCACGTCTCCATGATTTCCTTATGTTATGCGTGTTCATAAAAATGTGTGCTTTGAAAGAAAATGAGTTTGCATAATTGATTTTCATCATGTTGTAGTGCATTGAGTATGAGTTGCCTATACACTTCAGGAGATGAGTTGTGAAACATGCCTTAGCTTGGAGTTGAGACATTTCTCCTTGGATGTAAGTTATTAGTATAGATTGAATATAAGCATCATGAGATTGTGTTGATCGTGCTTATAGCTTGGAGGTGGTAAGTTCCTCCTTGAACAAGAGAAATATTAAGATTTCATCCATGTTTGGGTTGTTAGATGTAGTTCCTATATTCCATATGATGCATTGAGAATGTTTAGCTTGGAGTGATGCTTCCTACTTGGTTGTGTGCATTTAGAAGAGTTCCATGCATGATGGGTTGTTAGTCTTGAGTCATTTTCCTTAAGAAGTGCCTAGAACATCATTCGAGGATGAATGATCCCAAGGGGGAGATAATGTAACACCGCGGATTCAAATAGAGGGAATAGCATGTTAGCACCTCAAGGTGCTACCTCACTAGGACAAACCATGGGTCCATGGAAGAGCACCCTGAAAACTTCCTAAGGCAGTAGCCATGCCAGGACCCATGCCCCGTTAAGGGGTCCACGACTCATTCCTAGGGATCTCATGGATGGAAAAAATTCTCTGACGAGACCACGGTTGACCAGGACGGACCGTAGGTCCATCCACGTTCCGTCAGTTGTGGTCTCGTGGGTCAAGTCAGGGTCAGTTAGTTTAGAGGCACTTTGGGACTTTCCAATTTTAATTAGATTGAAGTGAGGTCATTTTGACTAAGCCTATACAACCTATATAAGTACTTTATACCCCTAAATTAAGTTATTCTCTCAAACTCACAAAAATAATTGGGTTCCTCTCTCAAATAATTCTCTCTCTAAAAAGTTAAAAAAGAAGAAGAGGGTTCAAGCTAGGTCAAGTCAAGTCTCCAATCTTCCAAGATTTGTGGGATTTGTAATCAAGGTATGATGGCTTTTCATCCATGGGATCCTTCCTGCCATGGATTCCCCTAGAATTCCACAATTTGAAGAAGAATTCCCTAATTTTAGTTAAGGTTTCTTCCAATGTTATGGGTTACGATGAATGCTGATCCAATTGAGTGGATTATGATTGTTTATGATTGAATTGATAGATTTACATGATTGTAGGATGATTTTACATGTACCCATGCCTAACCCTTGTTTCTAACCTAGAATTGATGAAATTGGGTTTTATGCCATGAAAGGGTAAATTGAGGAGTTAGATGTAATCTTCTAGAATTGATAATAAATATTTTAGATCTCTTGAGACTTAATCATATAGACAAGAATTGATTGAGATTAATGTATGCATGATGAATCAGGATTAGTAGTGTTTGAGATTGGGGGCTATATGATGAAGTATGATTAGATTGCTTGAGATTGAAGCATATAGTTATGAATTTCTTAAGAGTAAAGCATATATACATGAATTGATTAAAATCAAAGTATATATGATGAATTATGACTTGTAGACATTGGGTTAGACCTGTCTTGTGATCAAGTCATGTATGGTAAGTATATAATGATTAAGGATATTAGAATAAGAGCTTTCATGATGAAGTATGTTTAGTAGGGCGTTGAGAGTATAGCTATATGATGATTGTTGAATTCTAGATAGAATGGTTGTGGAAGGATTTACCCACATGACCTACCTTATGTATGTGTGATTGTATAAATGTATAAATGTAAAAGGTTTTCTCACATTGAATGATTCTAGGTTGAAAGGTTTTCTCACCTAAAATGAATCAAAGCATGTATAAACTATAATATGTTAAAGTTGTGATATGATATCCCTTCATGAATAGCTTGACTTGGTAAGACAAGACCATGCATGATAGCATGATAGCTTGATATAGTAGAACTCATGGATAGCCTTGGATTGAGAAATCGTACCCTTCCAAAGGTTATCTTGATCTAGCATGAGAGTATGCTTGCGTGATATCTTGACTTGGTGAGGCCACACCATATCATGATAGCTTGGATTAAGCAATAGTATACTTCCTTGAGTAGCTTGAACTTGCATGAGAGGATGCTTCCATGATAGCTTGGTCTAGCATAATGAGGTGTTTTTCCTTGAATTGGTAAACCGTAACCATTCATGAGTGATGATATGTCATTGGACTAGTAAGAGGTACTCTTCCATGAATAGTAAGAATGGAAAATGAGGGACTAATCCCTTATCAAAGTAGCATGTTTATGATGAAACAAGGTTTCTTCAAGGAAGTACTGTAAGTATGTTTTGATATGAGATTTACTTGTTATGATGTTAGATTATCTTGGATTGTTGGTTGAGTTGCCTTCCTTGATATGTACGTCTAGAGGTGATGACCTATGTATTTAGTAAGAACAAGTTGAGGTTACTTGAGAAGTGTTCCTCTTATAGTATGATGATTTATGTGCATCGAATATGCTTATAAGTATGTACCACAATTACACCTAATTATACTACAATAGGCATGAGTAAAGCAAGATTCAACAACTAAATAATGATAGATAGAAATCCTTGTAATCATCTTGCTTCAATACATCACCAACATTCATGAAATTGGGGTTATGTGGGTGCACATGGGTTCATAGGGATTTTTACAATAGAAATCACCATTAAACATCAATTCATCCATAAAGTAAATCAATTAACATAATGAAAACGTTTTTAGGATGAACCCGTGGCTAGAATAGAAACCCTAGTTTTTAGTCAAGATACCAATTTCGAAATAAGAGTTTTGAAGGCCTTCATGAAGAAACTATTTCATGAATCAAGATCCCCATACTTTAATTGATGTTCTCCCACGAATTTGAAGTGAAAAGCTTGGAGCTTGAACCCTAATCTTGAGGTTCTTCCTTGGTCTTCAATGGAGTTTAGAGAGAGAATATTTTGAGAGGGGGAAGTGGGTTTGATTTTGAGTTATGAGGTGTTAGGGTTAGAAGACTTGTTTTATTACTTAAAAATAGTTTATTATACTTAATATAACCAATTATAACCTTTTTAACCCAAATAGATTAATTAGTAAATTACCAAATCACCCCCACCTTAGCCTAGCCAAGGCAGTGCGCCCAGTCCCCATCCATGAGTCCCCGTCCATGGGGCGTGGATTGTCCCATGGGCCGTACTGGCCACTCGTGGTTTGGGACTGAGAGGGTTCATGCAAGGCCTTCGTGAGGAGACTAAGTCTCAACTCATGAGACCAATCCACAGGGCGTAGAACAGTCTACGGTCCGTACTGTCCCCTCGTGGATTGGGACTGTGGCTAGGAAATTTGGTGGTCCCTTCGTAGAAACCAAGTGTTGACTAACGACCCCCACCTGCGGGGCGTGAGTGAACCTATGCCTCGTAGGTTGCCCCTTCGTGAGAGGGGATGTTTTGGACAACTTTTTGGACCTTCCCTTGGGTCCTCCTCATGGACCCTTGAGGGGTCCTAGGGTGGTCGTGCCTTGACGTTTAGGCACTAGTACCGTAGTACTAGGTTAGGAAGATTAGTTTAGGACCTTAACCTTACGTTTAGACTTCATTAGTCTACTAAACTATGCGTTAGGATCTAGGTTAGGTCTTCAGACATACGGGGTGTTACACCTAAACAACCAAATTACCTTACTCTACTCTCCTCCATGAATAGGGCTAAAAGATCTGACTCATAACCACTTTTTCAAGCAAGTCACAAACATCAAATCTAAATTTCTAGTATTCAACTAATTATCCACTTCAATCAATCTCTTTCGACCATCAACTAGAGATTGGAAGTAGGAATTAAGTTTCAACATTAACCGTTCAGTTAACCACATGGTAATTAGACCAAATTCATGTCTTAAAAGCTATAAAACAAAGCATACAGTGATACCAAAAACATTTAATCAACACCCCACCCTATTCTAGCACCCCTAGATCTTAGGGTTTTTGCCATCATCACTAAAAGTAAAGAAATTATACCTTCCATGAAAGAAGCCATGGGTAACTATAAATCAAACAATTACAAAAATAACCACTTTGGATTCAACTTCAATTTATCAAAATCAAACACCAAGTTGTAAAACCCCAAAAGCTAGAAAAGTATTCTTTAAAGGTAAACTGTTATAAAACTCTCGAATTCTCCTCAAAAGAGAACTTTCGTAATTCTATAAAAACTGTATCCTTTGACTTATTTATACTTCCCCAAAATTTGTCCCAACATCCATTTCGCGACTAACTCGACAACATTAGTCGGGGTCATAAAACTTATTCGGTGAATTTCCGTTCTCTCATCAGTTTGCCTTATGATGCTCTTTAGGCTTCAGGTGTTTGAATCACAGTTGGCGAACTCGATTGAGTCAGTCTTTCACGTTCGGCAAATCGTTGAGTACCACCACACTCTATTATTATTACTCAATAATTGAGCGTGCTAGCACTACCTTTGGATGTTGGAATATTGATTTATTTTGAGATGGAAATGATGTTGCTACTAATAAACCTGAACCAGTACCTTTCCACGATATTCAAGCCTTTCTTTTCTATCTTTTCCCCTTCAGCCATCCAAGAGGGAGAAGACTTATTAGATATAAGAGGGGCCTTTTTTGATAATGCTCAAATCACTCTCCAAAATATATTAAAAGAGTGAGCGATCGTAGTCAATATAAAAACCCAATGAAGAGTCGATATTGAATCCCAAAGGAAATGGTATATCATGGCCTGGGTCAAGAGTGGACAGGCAGTAGGAGAGGGGGAGGCCTCACACTACTAACAACATTAGTAGACACAAAAGTTGTAAGGGCCGTAGTGGAGAAAGATGTAGAAATACTTGCCTACTCCACGGAAGGAACAACTGTGTTCGCCTCAAGTGCCAAAGTAGTAGGGTCAACAATGGGCATTGAGTCTGGTGGTGGTGACCTCATCTAAGTTGCATCGTCCCACAAACACTCAGCTTCAATCCGTCTGATGTGAATGGATGAAGCAGGTGTGAGTTTCACATCTATAGATGTTTGGAAGGCAGTCATGCCCTCTCGCACAACTGCGTAATCAGTACTCTAAATGGGAGCGATGCCTTCTCCTTATCTCACCGTCATAAATATATCATCGGCAATGATAGCATGCATTTGTATGTTCTCTATATCAATAATAGTAACTACCAAACCCACCTTGTCATAGCAAAGGATAGACTCATTCTGTGATAGCATGAGGTTGATTATTATGAAGCCAAACCAATATCTCTCCACTACGTTCAAGCACTTCTTCTCGACCTCGGCACCATAAGTTATCACAGAGGGAGATGTGTCATAAATGAGTCACCCACCCATTCATGTAGTCCAGGTCATGACGCATCCAAAGTGAATATAAGTCCGACTCAAATGTCGGCATCTTCAGTGCAATATTAATAGCTCTTGCTTCACACTGTGCATTCTTTCCTTACACCTCTACTTCTTCAAGCGGCTTCCGAACTGTGGCCTTTTGCTTCTTTGTAAGGGTATTGCTGCATATAACTATCATACCCAACAAGGGATATAGGGGTTACTAGGCTTGGTAAACCCCTCCAATTTATGGAACCGGATGCACTACAAGAAAGTAGAGATATGACGACATTTATTTGGTGACATTTGAAATAAATGTCAAAAAATAAAAAAATTATTGACATTTATGAACAAATATCGCAAAAACAATGACATTTGATGCAAAATGTCATTAAAATAATGACATTTGGTCAGAATCGTCACTCTTTTATGACATTTGACATCAAATGTCGAATATATTATGACATTTTGCAACAAATGTCTTTATTTTAGCAACATTTTGAAAAAATGTTGTTAAAATAATGATATTTTACAACAAATGTCATTTCTTTTAGTGACATTTTGTGATAATGTTGTTAAAAGAACGACATTTTATACAAATGTCCAATATAATCAGACATTTGTTGGTAAGTGTCATTATTTTTAATGGTATTTGGAAAATAATGTCGTTAAAATAATGATATTTGCCAACAAAGGTCTACATTATTACAAATGTTTCACATGTCATACTATTAATCGTTAATTACCATCATTTACATTTATTTATTGTTTGAAATATGAATCTTTTTAAAGTTATTTTTCATTCTTTATACGACAAATATATGAATTCACCCCTGAACTACACGATTAATCACAAATTTACCTTGTATTTAAAAGTCTCATTTTTACTTTCCTTATTATCAAAATGACTCAATTGCCCTTATGGGTTAATGTATGTACAACAACATTTTATATATATATAAAGGAGAAATTAAAGAATAGTGAGAGATCGCGGTGGCCGCTGGTCCAAAAAAAATAATCAAAGAATGGTGAGGGATCAGCACTGGTGCCTAATGGCTTATTTTGAAAAGCTGAAAAGTTGAAGAGTGTAAAAATGAAAAGTGAAAAACCAAACCTAATTCTGTATTTTGCATTTTGCATTTTTCTATAATATTTAATATTAATAATTAATATATATTATAATATAATATATTTCGGTTTACCCAAAATACCGAAATATACAAAAATACAACCAAAAACGGAACCGAAATACCAAAAATATGAAAATATATACCGAAAACCGAAATACCAAAAAAATTTGGTTCGATTCAGTATTTCGAGTTTTCGGTATTTATGCCCAGCCCTAATAAAACATACTCATACATGGATTACTTTTTTAATTAATCCGTTAGAAGAAAAGGGTATATGTGAGGGGATATATATATAGATGATGAAACACTTTTAGAATGAAGGGTATATTAGACTTTTTTCTCATTATATTAAAATAACAAGTCTTGTGAAAGGTTATAGTAATAGATAAAATAAAAATTAAATAAAGTTATTAGAATGTGAAGGGCACATCAGATATAGCAAACATAAAAAAAAAAACCTCCCTTTTAATAAAAAAAACGTTAATTTATTTTTTTCTAAAAGTCATCCTTCCATTTTGAAAGAACTCCAACCCTTTGTTAAAACCCTAGCCCATGAGATCTTTGTGCAAATTGGTTGAGTCCTTCCTTCAACTCAAGTTTAATCTTTGTTCAAGTTGGTTGGGTCGACTAAACCACTATGGAAATTATGGTTTATCGCAAATTTGTAGCGAAAAAATTTGGAGTACAACATATACAAGGAAAAATAAATTGGCGGTAAGATTTTTGGCTTCCCTCCTTTTAGTTCCTTTTATGCTTCAAAGTTCTTAGGGTTTTAGTTCTTTTGGTTTCTTTTTGGCAGCGCTTGAGGCAAGTTTATTCTCT
>JAJOOS010015611.1:0-39470 GCA_029582725.1 Solanum chiquidenum
ATATACATGATTTCTCTAAAAGCTAACATGTCAAATATTGGATAAATTAAAAATATACTTGTCAAAATATCTTTTCTTTCTATATCTAATTATCGAATCAAAGTTTGATTTATCATACCAGAATTTGATTTATTGATATTTGATATCTACTTTCAGCTACTGATTACAGAAATCGACTTTGAAAATATCAAACCAAATACCAAACGCTCACTTCTAATCACACCAATTTGCCCTTATTTCTCTGTTATTCTTAAATTCTTTGTCGAGTTATAAAAGTCTCACATAAATTGAAACAGAGGAAGTACACGATGGTTTATGCATTCATATCCACTAATCTGTACTTGCAGGTTACATTAGAATTACATATTTTTTTCAGTACTACAAGAAGCAAAAGAAGATGTTGAGATGAGAAGATAACTTATTTTGAGTTTGTATAAAGGACTCTAGGTGCAACACATGGGGTCCGTGGGACACGAATTGGGGTCTGTCTGAGGATGATAGAGTATATGTAGACCTTATCTTTATCTTGAGAGATAGATATGTTGTTTTCGATGAAGTCAATGTACTAAACACCATTATATTGACAACATATTGTAGTGCAAAAATGGCACAAGCAATATATTATGAAGATATAGGTTATGACCGAGTACAAGGGCGTAGCTATGTATGCCTAAGGTGGTTAGTTTGAACACTCTTCATCGGAAAATAATGCAACGTGTATAGCTTCAAATGTTACTTTTCATTCATACATACTATAACCTTGAAAGTATCCTTGAACGTCCTTAACAAAATATCTGACTTCGCTATTGACTAAGAGCCTGTTTGGATGGGCTTTTAAGCTGGTCAAACTGGCTTAAAAGTCAGTTTTTGACTTATTATAGTGTTTGACAATTATCAAAGTGACTTATTTTAAGTTAAAAATGACTTATTTTAAGTCAAAAGCTAAAAGCTAGGTGAGGGGAGCTTTTTGTTTTTTAATATAAAAGCCATTTTATGTTGACCAAGTATATTACCTTTTTGCCCTTAATTCTTTTATATAATTTCCAAATTGGCCATATTGAATTAACCCTAATATTATTATTATTATTATTATTTTTTATTATTATTATTATTTTATTATTATTTTTATTTTTTATTATTATTATTATTATTATTATTTTTATTATTATTATTATTATTTATTTATTTTTATTTTTATTTATTATTTTTTTTTTTTATTAATATTCTTTTTTTTCTTTTTTTTCTTTTTTTTTATTATTATTATTATTATTATTATGCGCATATAAAATTAACTTAACTAAAAAATTTATATTCCTCTTATAAATAATTTGTGATGATAAAGAAATATGTGAATGATAGGAAAATATTATTACTTATGGATGTAAAATATAAATTAATTTTGTTTTAATTTTTTTCAAGTATAAAAACCTTAAATTAATCAACTTTTTATCATGTTAACAGCTTTAAGGGTATTTCAGACATTTTGATTAAAAAAAGTGTTTACCAGCAGCACTTATTGCCAAACACATCAACAACTTTTTTTTCAACTGCAACACTTTTATCCAAACACATAACTACGTATTTTAAAAATAAGTTCCAGCACTTTAAAAAGTTACTTTTTTTAAGTCAAGCCAAACGGCTCTAAGTACTTAAAGGTTCCTATACTAGTCAGCTTAATTTTTCCTCTACTACACAAACCAAACCTAAACTATTGATCGTTTCTGATTTTCTTCGTTGTATGTGAAGAACAGATTAAGTTTATAACAAGAAATGATGAACATGATCTGATCCTTGCCACATTTCATCCAAGTCAATATGAATCGGTTTGATGATATCATTCATCCAATATACAGACAGACATATACCTCTCTGAGGCAGGGAATTGAGAAAGTTGATATTAACTTGGACGTTAGATGAATAAGATCGACGAGGGACATTCCTCTCGATATTATGACACAGGAAGTTACAAATCAGCAAATGTGTGGTAAGTTTTCGAGTCCACTGCTATAAACCTGAAAGCAGCAACTAATGCAGCAGCAGCTACTACACTAAAAAAGATAACATTGAGCAAATGCCAACTCTTTTGTAGTGAAGACAGATTCTTTTTCATGGCAATTATATACATGTGGTTCGGAAGAATAAACGTGAGTGGAATCGCGCTGATAGCACCAGAAAGGCTCATGAAATCTCCCAAGAAAGGTAATAAAGCAGATAGGAAAGTAGTAAGCGCGAGATAACCTCCTCTTACTAGAGCTCTGAATGCCAGGTTCCGAATAGCAAGTGCACTTCCTTTAATCGCGTATTTGGTATCCAAGTACTCATACGTTGGACTTGCAAATATCTACAATGAACAAAAACAAGGCAATGCAACATGAGGACAGAGCGATCATATACTGTCAGTATATACAAGTTAAACTCAATACTATAAGATCACAGCAAAGCGAAAAGACTAGTACATGTAAAGCTATGATGGCTTGCAAGAATGCAGTAATGTTGGCGAGTGCCTTAACCCAAACTGGACCGCTGACATTGTTGAGCAAATAGGACGTTGAATTGGATCCATACGCCCAGTATCCGACATAAGTAACAGCATGAACAGGCACAGATCCTAAACTAAACTGAAAATACAGAGCTTTCAACATGTTGTCCACAACAGGTGCTCTCACAGTAGCCTGAAAGATTTAACGAAATTCATCATAATCAAATAAAATCACAAGAAAATTATTCGTCGTGTAAAGTACTTCAAGCAGAGATCATAGTCTAAATATACTTCAATCAATTGCAAGTATTTTTGATATAGAACTGAGTTCATCAACAACAACATACTCAGTATAGTCGTCCCCACAAGTGGGGTCTCGGGAGGGTAACAGGGGCGGATCTATGAAGGGGTGTGGGGGTGTCACGCCACCCCCGAACTTCGACGAAACTCTATATATACATAGGTATATATTTATAATATTTATATAATATTAGGTGTGCCACCCAGTGAACAAAACTGGCTTATAGTGCCACGGTAGGAGGGCAACTTTAGAAGGCTGATGTTGCGGGTTTGAATCCCATTTGTACCTATTTTTTTGAGAAATTTGTTGCAGACGTTTTTTAAGGGGAAAAAAAAGGCTCCAATCACGTTTTGCACACTATTTTATTTTTATAATTGTTATTGACTTAAATTAAATTAATTACATTATTACTTCTTTGACTTTTCTTTTATTTGGCACCCACGGACTCTAAATCTTGGATCCGCCACTGGAGGGTAAAGTGTACATAGACCTACACTTACCTAAGAAGAAAAAGAAATTGATTCTGATAGACCCTCGACTCAAGGAAAGCAAAAACACAACATTTACGAAGACATAAGCAGTAACAACATTAATACCTGGATCTCTGGAATCATTCCTGTGTTGAATACAAAAATAAGATTTGCAGCTGCACCAGCAGTTGTAAAAACTCTGTTTATTTTCGATCCTGGAATACTATAGTCTCTAGGAGGAGAATTGATACCTGCAATTTACCAACCACAACAACAACAAAAAAACTCTTTATATTTACATCTAATGCAACTACTTCTTCGCGTACGCGAAGATTATTAACTGTCACATTTTGTATGCATACCATCTCTAAGAGCTAACACAAAGACTATAGTGAGATAAATCAGACTGAATACAGATGATATCGCCAGCCAAACTCGTAACGATGACAAGGTAGGAACAGCAATGGCGAATAACACGCATGCTAATCCAGCAATCGCGATGAAATATGCTAGCTTCATCCGATGATCATCCTTAAAGAGAACATAGAAAGCCTGCCAATTATACACACACAAAAAAAAGTTGTTTCAGAAATAACATTTACTGGATGTGTGAGGCACATGACGAAGGACGGGTTGATGAGGGTGGATCAAAGAGAAGGACTGACAAACTTATAGACGGATAAGTTTGTTAAGAAGAGGTGCATATGACACTTTCGACTGACACACTTATAGGTTGACAAATAAGACAAATATAAGTTCACATGGTACGCCCGCTTCTGGGCTCAATGTGGCAAAACTCGAGGGACAAATCCGTGAGGTCTAGACAAAACGTACTATGATCTTGGATGCTAGGCTATGTTGCTCACACTCTTTCAAAATGTGAGTTGCACATGTCAGATTCTCCGAAAGTAGTGCATTTTTTGAATACTGATTCTATGCAGTAACATTTTTGAAGAGTGCGAGCAACATAGAAACTTGAAGGTAGGGGAATGTATCATATACCTTTAAGGCCTGTCCACCTAAAATGATAAATCCAATATTTATCAAGAAAAGATTAGCATACTGCGATGCCCATACAATTACATAAGCTGTACGACCTGCAACATTAACCAAGTCAAAGGAATTAAAATCTTGTAAAAACCTCAATAACAAATCTCTGTTTTACGGTTTGGTTTGTATATTCGTAGTCACACAATTATATATGACTTATTTTAGATGACAAATTTCAATAGTTCTCCGTTATTTATTAAAAGTTGATAATCAAAAACACACTGAAGTATCACATTTTCACGAGTTTTCTACCTGAACTATCAGGTAAAACACTTTTCCTACCAAAACTATTTAGTACCAACTATTTATCAAAACGCATATGCATTATTAGTTGTTCCCTTTGACTACTTAGACTATCACCATCGTTTAAGTAGAAAAATGGAACAACTAATAGTACAACTAATAGTTCACAAAGAAAATGTGAACAACTGATAGTTATAATACGAAACTCGTAAAAACATACAAAACTTATACTCCCTCCGTCTCATATTAGATGGACGCTTTCTATTTTACATTCTAATTAAGAAATCATTAATAGATTGATCAACTTTACTATTTTGCCCTTTGTTCATATTAATTACCTCTTGAAAAAAGAAACTTTAGATCTTCAAAATTTGTTTAAACTTCCAAAGGTCATATTGATTGTAGGGATAAAATAGGGTAAAAAATAATTAACTCTATCCCAATAAGTGATCAAATAATATGAGACAATTATTTTTTTTGCAAAATGTTCATCTATTATGGGAAAGGAGTGATACTTTATGTGTGTATTATATCATGATTTTTAAAATAAATATCGTGCTCAGTCAAATATTATCACATAAATTAACGATCATACATACCATACATAAATCCTGCAAGATCTCTATATCTAATATGTCTTTTTCCACCATATTCATGAATCTTGGCCATAAGAGTACTTGCATATAATGAAATGAGTGTTGATAAAATAAGACCAATGACACCACCAGTCCAGCCAAGAGGAACCATGATTGTTCCAGCATATCCTAGTGCATAGGCACTGTTGATACCAGTGCTCAAAACAACTCCCACTTGAAACCATGAATCTACATTTTTCAAAACACAAACATTATAACTAGATACGATAAAAGAAAGTTTAACTTCTATAAACTGACAGTCTGACACTCTTACGCAAGCAATCGTGTATAAAAAGTGATGTTCTCATAATAAGACAAATTTCTTTTTACAACATCTTAAAATACAATAGTGTATGCAATATTTTGTACAAGCAATGTCTACATGTTGTCATAATTTGATTTAAGCTCTTATTTGATTATAGATTTTGAAATTAAAATAATTTGGCCAAACAGAGGTTTAAAGATACAAAAAAAAATTAAAAAAATCCATCTTTCTAGCCATTTAATGGTCACTTTCACTCTATTAAAAAAACGTTAAATGCAACGTATACGTTATTAAATTACCTTTATTTAATAAAAGTAGATTAGTTTTTTCTCTCTAAAATATTGTGTATTAGAAGGGGGTTTAAAGTATTTTATTTCTTACTCTATGTCTTAAGATCTAATATTTCTTTATTGAGTATTTAATTTTTTATATACTATATATAATTGAGGTGTCTATAGTCTTTTAAGAACCATTACTAATGAGGATGAAAAAGAAAATATGTCTTCAACTTTTAAAATAACAAATAAGTTGATATAATTATTTTAGAAATCACGGTAAAAAATTTAAGTACATCTTTGATATGAAAGTATAAATAATTAAGTCTTTTTTATCAATTTCAATTCAAATTCCTAAAATAATAATTATTTTGAGAAAATATATTTTTAGCTAAAGTAAGTAGTTAATTTGATATGAAGGAAGCTTTTGATGGCTCACGGCATGATAAGTTAGGATTATTTTTTTTCCATTTGATGTTTAGTATTTATATTAGAGTTTGATTATTTTAAATTAATATCACGTAAGGTCCTATTCAGGAGGTATTGTTGTCTATGAAAAAAAAAATTATACTTAAAATTTAAATTTAAAACCTTTAAATAAAAAAGAAATAACTTCGTCTGCTGCACCACATTTATTGATTTACGAATTTGGATTTCTCAAGTTACGTGAATAAACAAATTGGTGTTATCTGTCTAGGTACTAGTGCCATCGATCACTTGATATACTATCTTATTGTCTATATATTAAATTGCTGTTTAAATTTTCAAGGAAGATATTTGCATAATATTAATAATAAAAGCATCTGTGACTACTAATTTTATAGACGTTCACGATTTGGTTAAAGTTTGAGTCAAATAAAAAAATGAATTAATTAAACAAATTAGGTTTTCTTTGGTTTCTATTTAAATTTTATATTAAAAAAGACTTTTTCATGAAATTTTATTTCTTTCTAATAGGCTACTAAGTACATCTTAAGCCCATATCTTAAACGAAAGTCATAAATCCAAACTTATTTATTTAAAAAATAATTATAAGATTTTTCTTTATTTTTTTTAATTATATATTTTTATCAATTTTATTCACTTGATTAAAATTTATAGCCACAACAATAAAAGATTAATATCAGATTATAAGTTGAAAAAATCCGTTTTTATTGTAGGAAAAAAATAGCATAGAGAAACACTGTTATGTTTCTTATTGAACCAAACTCATGGATGTAAATTAATATTTGATTCTATTTTGTTTAAAAGTAATAGTTAATATTAATTTGATTTAAATAAAAAAAATAATCCAAATCAAATCACGATCACCCCTACTTAAATAATTGACGATTTGACGTCTTAATTTATTTTTTAAAAACGTCAATTGTTTTATACGAAGAATTGAATTTAGTAAAACGACTAATAATATTTTGTATAGAATATAGTACAATTTTGACTATGATGTATGCTTTAATTTTTATGAAGAGTTCAGTTTCGGTCAGCAGCTCAACATGACCGTTTTTCCATAACTTTTCATATTATTAGTCCACATTTTGAAAACGAACATCTTCTGTTAAATTATCACACGATTTATAAATATTTTAATTACATTAATTTTATTAATAATATTATAAACTATAAAATTAATTATTACTATTTAATATAGTTATTTGATAGTACTAAGAACAATATGAAGAAAAAAAACTCTTTAATTTGCACATAAAAAAATAATATTTATTTTTAATATAAAAATTATGTAAAACAAAATGGAGCAAATAATTATTATGTCCATAAAGAGGAGACTCCAATGGAAAAGATTTCTAGAATCAAATTGTTGACTTTTACCATTGGACTAAATTAGTTGACAAATTCCTATATGAAAAGTAATATATTATAAATGATTATTATAAAAAGAATCGACTATATAAATTGGATGAGCAAGTCAATAGGACCATTTTTCTGTCCACACTTTTGACTATAAGTCTAGCAAAAGTGATGAACTACAAAAATTTTAAAACGATGACTCCAATGGAAAAGATCTTTATAGACTTATAAAATCAAATTGTTGACTTTTACGATCGATCTAAAATAGTTAATAAATATCCACGCATCCCCATTTAATATAAAAAAAATTAAAAAAAATATTTAAATTATAAGCACTTTCTGTCTTCAATTTTAAGATTACATAATTTAAATTAAAAAGCAAAAAATGAGAAAACTCCTAAGGAGCTTAATGCAAAAAGGGATTAAAAGTATAGGACAAAAAGAATCATATAAAATATGATTATTACAGCAAACTCTAACATAAAACTTTAATGGAAAAATATGAATATAATAATGTGTACATGATCAAATAATTGACTTTTACGAACGTATCGTTAATGAATCTTTAGAATAATGAATAACATTTTTGTGTGATGTTAATTGTTTATCGTATTAAAAATAGTTATTTTAAATAGAGTACTAGTTAATCTAAAAAATCAAGAAAAAATAAGTTTCTAAAATAAATACTTTTAAAAAATATGAACTTTCTTTAAGAAAATATTTTTGACTTCACAGAAGTTGAGTCAAATCGACTTTACTAAATATGGAAACAAATAAGTGCAAATTAAAGTAAAATACAATCACATTTAAGTCCTAATTAGTCCATTTAACATGTTATTATTGTGAATTAATTAGTTAAGTTGTAATTGAACATAAAGAATTCAAGATTAGAAAAACCTCACTCTGATATATCGAAATAGTTTAAACCACTCAACAATTTTATTATTAATCTGAAGTTTTTAAGTACTTCGACTGAATGAATCCTAGTGAAAGAATAATGTTAATTGTTTCATTAACTATTTTTTTACGAGAAACTTATCGAGACATGACTTACCTATTTTGTCAACCATGATATATATGAATCTATTCAAATTTTTAATGAAGTTGATTGAAAAACTACGAACTTATACATCATATTAGTTAAAAATTACCTGTTCCGACTTGATGAAGAGTTTCAGGAACTTCAACTTCTAAAGCCACAAAATCCATTTTCTGTGGATTTGAAGGACTTGAAATTATTGGCATTCCCTCCCTTTGTTCATTTTTTCCCATATTTTTTTTAGATAAATTTTCAATGGAAAATTCCAAAAGAAAGTTGTATTTTATAGATATGAATGGCTGAATGATGCATTTATAGGATGAATTTATTCACAATTAGTGGTAGTTGCAAGTAGGGAATTCTGACTATATTGCAAGTAGACTATTTCTTGTTTTAATTAAAAAGTACAAAATGACTATTTCTTATTTCTTATTTCTTTTTCTTTTTTCCATCCAGCTCTACAGTGGTCTTTTAAGTCGATTTTGACGCACATGACAGAGGGCAAGCCAACGAGGAGTATAAAGTAGAGAATTGATCGATAGATTTACAATCAGTAATCTATATAAATATCGCTAAAAGCTTTAGTGACTCTGAATACAATAATATTAACTCAACTACCACTAAAAAAATATATTACCACTAATATCTCTTTTGCTATAGTGGAAAAAGCTTTTCACATAGTCGTCGATGCTCAATTCATGAGATTTATTGGGCCAAAATGAGCAATGTGTGTGTGTCATCTAAGATTTTGCACAGTTCTTAAAAGACAAATATTATCTGTATCATATGAGTATTTCTTTAACCAATGGATGATATAACTAATTAGTAACTATGAGTTCACTCGAATCTAATATTTTGATAAAAAGATATTGATATACGAGTGAAAGAAATTCACAAAATTTTCTTGTTGTTGTTTATATTTGGATTATTTCCTAAATGATTTTTTGATGAAATAATATTCAAAATTAAAATTAGTATAGTCAAAGAAATTAGGCCGAAATTGGTATGTTTCCTAAATTAAATGCCTATATCCTTTCTAAAGCCGTCCTAAAGATAATTAATTACTATATGAAAAATATGAAGGGAAAGTTTACGGATATATTATTCGATCAACTAGTTTCTTTCCTACTTAAATTTTATATTTGATAAAATCTTCCTATAAATTAAAATGAATGAAGTAATAATTTTAACGACATGAGATATTTTAGAAAACATATACAAATTTGATTGGAAAAGGATAGTATCAAATCAAGTTAATAATATTTTTAAGGGAAAAAGGACAAATATAGTCCCGAACTATCGTAAATAGTATGCAGATACCCTCCGTCATATTTTTGGGACATTGGTGCCCCTGCTATCTAAAAACTAGAGCATATATGCCCTTCATTCTAACGGAAGACAAAATAGGGACACGTGGCACAATCTTATCCGATCCGTCGATCCTATATTTAATAAATATCGGATCGGTGGATAAGATTATGACACGTGTATATCTGTTAGTATAAGGGTATATATGCTCTAATTTTTGGATGGCAAGGGCACTAATATCCAAAAAATATGATGGAAATTATCTGCATATCATTTATAATTGTTCGGGGTATAATTTTTTTTTCTCCTTATTTAAAAATATATTAGAGCCAATAATTTTGTGGGGCAAGTATGAAGACATTGAAGGAGTAGCTTTGTGCCTAGATCACGTGGAATTTAATTTGTGATGGTCATGTGGACCTTAGGTTGAGGAGGAGATTTTTGGGAGTACGAACAAAGTTCACATTACGTTACAAGTTAGTAAGGATGTGTGTCGTGCTCCCACGTTGTCAATTAGAGATTATTGCATAGAAAATTATCAAGATCGTTTTGGGAGTTCTCTTTCCAATAATGTCGGCGATCACAATTAGAGATGAATTTAAAATTTAAAGTTTATGATTTTTTATAATAATTTTAAATTAATAATTATAATTAGAGATATAATTAAAAAAATTATAAATATTTAATTAAATCTGTATAAAAATAAATGAGTTTATTTGAATTTGATAAAAAAAAAATTACAATTTAGGTTATTATATCATAATAACTCACGTCATCTTATTAATTTTTCATTGTATATATAGTCTATGAAAAAGTTATTAAATTCTCGTAAATTCATTTATTATACTCCAGCTCCATATCTATTTATGTGAACATATAAACGTTAAGGAAATTTTTCAAAGTAGGCAAAGTAGTTGTAGCCAAAAATACAATAATATGTTACGGCCGTTGACCGTTTACATTGCCATTATGATTTTCATATGATTATAAATAGTTTTTTAAAATAAAAAAAATCATAAAAAGCAACATGATTATAAATAGTTTAAGTTTTTGTGTGTTGGTATTATGTAGTTATTTTTGTTATCAAATTAAATTGATTTTTTTTGTTTTGTTTTTACAAATAATAGCAAATAATAATATTTTGGGTGCAAATGAAAGGCATAGATTTATAAGATGTACATCTTAGAATTTGAGGTGTAAGTCTCGAGCGAAAAAACATAAGCTTCGGATACAAAATCATATAAATTTGTTTTTTGGTTGTTCGAAAAGTATTTTCCTATTGTTTATTATTATTGGTGATGATATTTATACTTTATGCTATTGTGTTTTCATGTTGTAGTGATTTTTAAAAAAATATATAAATAAATAAAGCGAGTCTCATAGAAAATGATACTGTCATAGTAGTTTTTAGATGATTATGTCCGAAATTGATAAGATAGGGATTTCACAGCACTATATGTTTTCGAAGTAATTTTATCAATTTTTGTGTTAGTGTTTTTATAATTTTTTATTCTTCTCCTTCTTTGAAATATATACAGTAATAAGTACAAATATAGTTGAGTGTGGGAAAGACTAGTAAATGCGGAGATCGATGATGAAATGGATGAAGATATCATTTTTAAAGATTATCACGACTATGACAATTTTTATTTTGTTACTTCTCTCAAATAAATATTATAATATTTCTTTCTATATTATTGGTGATTTATTTGCATAATTATTCAAAATTTATTTTTGCTAACTTTCTTAGTGAAAAAAATGATAAAATTGAAGATACGTGAAATATATGCCCAGTAAATTTATAAATTTTACGAAATTTACGTCTCACCCTATACTATGTAAAATATGTTATTACGCACTCTACCTTTTAAAACAATGGTTACAATAGTCAACCCTAGTATGAAAGATTTGATAGTTTAAGTCTATTCATACAAAGAATAGGCTTAGGACTATTGTTTAGAAATAAGATTTTTTCTACTCTAGACTTTAAAGTTTAAATACACCCTTAAGCGTTAAGAGTATCACTCTGGGTATGGAGTTCCTTTGGATACAAAGTCGTATTGATTAGGAAGTGCTTACCCTTCAGTGTGGAACTTTTTTACGCAAATTCAAATTTAGTTGAGCTTCAATATTGATATGAGACATTGAATGGGAAACAAAAAAAATAAAATTGATTGTATGTTTTTCATCAATAATAACAATCACCATTAAACTTCTAAAAGCAAATAAATTATTTATTACAAATTTACAATAGTCAACCCTTAAGTAAAAGGCTTAGGGTTGGGACTCTTCACACAAAGAATAGATTTAAACTTGGGACTATTCATTAGAAATAAGATTTTTTCTACTCTAGGACTTTAAAGTTAAATACATCCTTAAGGGTTCATTTGGTATTGTGACTCCCCAACTTACGATAAGAAGTTCCATATCGGCAAAACACATGAGAGATGTTGAGTATATAAGTAAGCAAATCTTACCAACTAATGACGTGTTTGAAAGCCGCACGGGCCTAGCCCCAGAGTGGACAACATCACTAGCGGGTTGGGGCGTTACAAATGGTATCATAGCCACTCTGTATCGGCCTTGTCGATGTAGGCTAGAGTTCAACTGTGTTAAGATAAATTTCGATAAGGTAGGGCAAATCTTAGTGCTGAGTCTAGGCAAATCCCATTCAGTGGGGAAAATCTCATGTAGGACGATGAGTCCATAAGTGGGTGTATGTGATGCCCCAGCTTAAGATAAGAAATCACATATCAGCAAAACACAAGAGAAATATTGGGTATATAAGTAAGTAGGTCTTACCAACTAGTGATGCGTTTTAAAGTCGTGTGGGCCTTGGCCCAGAGCGGACTGAGCCATTACAGATATGAGGGATAAAAAATAAATATTCCTAGAATCAAATTTTGATGTTTTGTTTGGTTGTCAAGTTTGGGATAAGTTATCCCACCATTTATATCATAATGATGGAATAAATTAGCTCATATACATGGTAGGATAAGTATCTCATGATAACTAATCTTAGGATAATTAATCATGCGATAACTTGTTCCTAACCAAACGACCCCTAAGAGTTAAGAGTATCATACGACCAACATGGATTGTGGTGCAGTGGTGAGATTGCTTCACTCCTAACCAGAGGTCTCGGGTTCGAGCCCTAGGTCTAGAAAATCCTCTTGGGAACGCCACCCCTTAATGGGCCATGCAGTGTGCAATCCAAATTTAGTCGAGCCTCCAATGCGGGCTCCGGACACCAAGAGGAAAATAAAAAAAGAGTATCACTAAGGGTACATAGTCTCGTTGGTTACAGAGTCGCCTATGTTAGAGAGTTTTACCCCACAGTGTAGGACTTTTTTATAAAAATTCAAATTTAGTCAAGCTATAATATAGGTACCAAACACCGGATGAGAAAAAAAGTATCACTAATTTAGAAAGAAATTTCACATTAAAATATAGCTTGCAAGTTTTCATCAATAATAATAATCATCATCAAATTTCTCAAATAAAATAAATCATTTATTACAAATTTACAATAGTCAACTCTAATATAAATAATATTAGAATTGGGACTACCCACACAAAGAATAGGCTTAGACTTGGGACTATTCTTTAGAAATAAGAAATACCCAAACACCTCCATGCCATCAGTAGGCAGGTGATTTGGTACTTCCTCAGTTTACTTTATGTGATGTAATTTGGAGTATGAGAATTAAATAATCAATCTAATTTTCGGTATAAAACGGATGCTCTATACAAGAAGAGGTTCGTTTGAATTATATGGTATATAAAAAGTCAATTCTTAAAATGGGAAAGTAAAAAAAAATATTCTTAATATAAGGGCCTAGTAAAATGAAAACGAGAGAATAATTTGTGATAACTATTTTAAGAAATCATGAAAAATAATTTGAGACTGAAGGAGTATTGGAGTATTATGTTAAGTACTCCTTTTGTCTCAAAATAACTGTCACTCTGTTCATTTCACGTCAAGTATGAAAATTATAAATACGAGGTATAATGACACTTATTTTGAGAAAAATGGTGTTATTAACCTAATACTTATTTTGAGACAAAAAAAAATTATTGTTAAAGTGATACTCCCTCCATTCCAAGAAAGTTGTCACATTTCATTTGTCAAAAGTTATTTTAACTAATTTTCAAAATAAAATTAGATTAAGTTAAATCTATATTTTAAAATTAAAATTTAGATATTCAAAAAGTATACAAAAAGTTCTATAAGTTGCAGTTTTTCTCATAACAACATGATAAAAAAAATACATCTTAAAATATTAATCAAAACTCATATTATTTGACTCTCAAAAAAAAAATTGTGCTCCCTCTATTTACTTTTACTTGTATACTATTTCAAAAATAGATTTTTATTTTTACATGTCATTAGTTTTAACATATTAAGAAAAAATAATTTATTTTTCATGTTTTACTCTTAACATCAATTACTTATTCCTCATATTATTTTTCAAGACCTAATACGAAACATTAGTTAATTTGTATTGAATACTTCCCACCAAACTTGGCAAGACGATATTCTTACCCAACAGATTGCTTTCATATAATCATTGGTGAAAAGTGTTGAAAAATATATATAAAGAAAATAAAAGTCATATGAAAAAGAATATGAAGAAGTTTGATAATATGAACCACAAATACAAAACTAAAGGTAAGTATTTCTTCATTTAGAGGTCTTAGGTTTGAGTTTTTTTGGATACGGAGTCGTCTTTGTTAGGAAGACTTTACCTTCACAATATGAAACTTTCCAGCGCAAATCCAAATATAGCCGGGCTTCAGTATAGCTATCAAACACCAAGTGAAAAATAAATAATAACAATTATAATTTATGCATATTTTGATGATTTTTTTGGTTATATAATTATATAATTTTGATCATAATTATTAAATTCAATCAAACTCATAATTGAAATCCTAGCTCTATCTTGATAGGGAGGATATTATGAGACTTTTTTAAAAAAATCTTCTACCAACAAAGTCACGAAAACTTATTTTTCTTAAAATATATTCTCTCTGTTCACTTTTATTTGTCACATTTCTATTGGCAAATCCATTAATCAAGAATAATTAACATGACTATTATACCAAACTACCTTATTAGTTGATGTTTAGTATTAAGCCTTGAAAAATTATTTGGGAATTATATTCCCACAAGCATCCACATTAATATAAATATATCATCTCAGGATAGAACAATTTATTACTTCAATAAAATAGCGCTACCTCAAATTTTGGAGAAATGGCTATAAATCCCATTTGATTTTTTTATGAAAAGTGTAGTAAACTTAGAAAATTTATTATTGAAAATCCTTCTATTTATAAATAACAAAGGATAATACGAATGTGTTTATTGTGCCTTATTTATGTAAAAATTACAACTTATTTTCCTCCACAATTTTTAAAACCTAACAATTAACTTATGTTTAAAATTGAGTCAGGCAAGTCAAAAGAAGCCGCCAAAAAGATGGTGTTTGGCACATTTAAAACCTAACAATTATCAATGTAAATTATGTTAGAATTGTGAACATAAAAATGGAATGACGTGAGAATATTTAATTGCCAAAAAAGAGAGGCATATATTACATAAATATATATATATATATATATATATACATATACAGTATTTGCAATCAAAATGACTTCGACCACTAAAAATATAACAAAGAAAATGTTTTTAAGACTTTTATGCTTGAATCGACTATCAACGTTATGATAAAATAGTTGAGATTCTTTTATACATACTAAATCAGATGTTTCGAATTCAAGAGGTCATTCACATGAATGTCCTTATTTTAAAGTCATGATCTTAATTTTTATACTTCAAATCAAAATAATTTGAACATAAAAAAAAAAAAGTTTTAAGGACTTTTATGTGCTTGAATTAACTTTATCAGAGAAGCTTGACGAACCGTTTATAAACTTATAAATTTCAATTTCATATTATGTCTTGAAATTCGAATAAGGCTCGCAATTAAAAAAAAAAAGAACTTTCGCATATAGCCACTCAAAAATAGCCTAATTACACTCCATAACTATAGTTTGATAATTACAATTCGTAGCTACATGTTAAAGGGAGGAGAGAGGCGAGCGAGATTGGGAGAGAGAGAGAGGCGAGCGAGATTGGGAGAGAGAAAGAGGCGAGCGAGATTGGGAGAGAGAGAGAGGCGAGCGAGATTGGGAGAGAGAGAGAGGCGAGCGAGATTGGGAGAGAGAGAGAGGAGAGAGGCGAGCAAGAGAGGACAGAGAGTGGGAGAGAGGTGAATTGTATATGTATATTGGTTAGATAATTGTATATTATACATATGCATTTGTATGTATGGCAAGCGATATTGTGAGAGGGAGGAGAGAGGCGAGCGATTGAGGGCATAGAGTGGAAGAGAGGTGAATTGTATATGTATATCGGTTAGATAATTGTATATTACATATATGCATTTGTATAATTCGCGTGTTTTTTGGTATAATTAAGTAATATAAAGTTTGAAATTATACACATGATAAAACTTGAAATAATAAATTGATACAAACATAAACATGCAAAATATATTATACAAATTGCATTATTTAAATTATATTATACAAAATCCGAAAACTACACGTTTATACAAACTTTAAAAAGTTATACACAAAAAGATTGAATGTATATGGTGACAAAACTGAAAAATCAAAGAAGATCATCGTCATATACAAATATAAACCATCGTATACAACTACAAATCAAACGAAGAATTGCTAGTTGTGAATTATACAAATCTGGCAAATTATACAAATCTGGCTAATTATACAACTCGAAGTCAGCCCACGTAATTAACAGTTAATGTTAATCGCAAGTGGTAATTATAGCAAACTATAGCTATGATGAGTAATTAATTAGTATAAGTTTGCTTAACCGCGTAATTTTTCATATAAACTATGGTGAAGAATATTTTTTTAAAAGAACTTATCGTAGTGTAAGAGTTCCAAACTTTAATATTTGACATGAGTTGTTAAAAGTGGCTATTTTATAAACTTTTTTAGAGAATCAACCCCAAATCACAATTTATAGGGTAAAGGCATTCATAGCTGATTGGAGAACCTTTAACAATATTGTTCATCTTGTATTTATTTTTTATTTTTTGAAGAGCGTATTGAGTCAAATATAAACAAATAAAAATGAACGGAGAAAGTATAAAAACATTGAGATTACGACAAACACTTATCATTATGAAACATATTACCCAAAATCACTTATAGTGGGCTCAAATTTCCTTAAGACTTCATCAACTCAAGCCCATTTGAATGTTTAGCTTTATGGTGTCAAAATGAGCGCAAATATATGTAACCCGTTCATAATTTTATGGATTGGGCTTAATATAGTTAGAATTAGGTTCAATCTCAATTATATTAAGTTGTAATCCATTTTAAAAGAATTTACAATTAAGCTTAATTTAATCTTTAATTTCAACCTGTTTTAAGACTCTTTATTTGTATTGATGTAATGTATGTTCCTATATTGAAGGTATGAATTACTATATATATTACATCTTCTAGAATTTATCTATCCATTTGTAACTTTTGTTTTTATTTTCTTGAGTTGAAATTCAAATTGTGGTTATAGAAGTTAAATAGCAACATGTTAAAATTATTCAGATTAAGCACGCCAAATTGGGTGGGTCATGACCCAATCAAATTTTAGCCCATTTGAGTCCAACCTATTTGAGCCTAAAGTAAATTTGGGCGGGTCATGACCCAACCCAATTTCTATTTCAATCCATTTTAATATCTCCAATTTCAACCTGCTCATTTGACAACCCTACTTAGCTTTATTTTCTACCCATACAAAATAGATATTATGTGGTAACAAATTTTTCTTTTGTTCTCGCAAAAATATGTATTCAGAGTCACTAAAGCCTTTAACAATATTTATATATAGTGTTTGTCATAAATATTCATATTATATTATTACCGCTAAATATAATATAACGATAAAATTATATTATTGCCACTAAATAATTGCCGCAAAATTCTTTATTTGTTTTAAATGACCATTTCAATAGCCATTTTCCATCAATTTAATTGATTTTTACAATTTAAACAAAAGAAAATCATAACATGAAAACTGTATTAATACACAAAACAATGTATAAATAATACAAATATTAGTTATACATAGACTGAAAAAATATACCAACAATATATTATATTGATTTGGTATAACTATTCAAAGTTTTTACTCTTACTAGCTAGCAAAGCTTGATTTTTCACAAAGAAAAATCAAAATACAAAGAAATAAGCATACAAAAAAAATCAAGAAAACTTAAAATATTATATATACAAAAAAGAACTTTCAACTAGCCTACACAATTAAGAAATATCAATTGACACTCTTTAAATAATGATGACTCCACCATTATTACTATCTTCCATCAACATATATGATATCAAATTCTTGGCCAAATATTTGAGTTGATTGGAAAAAGTTTCACTCAAAAGGACAATGTAGGGTTTCATTGTAGAAGAAGTGGGGTTCATAGAGTTGCGTTTTTTTTTGGGCAGTTGGAATCCATGGTGAGGGCCACATATATAGTTCTGTTGGACTTGGAAACAACAACCCCAATAACCTACTGTAATTTCACAAGTGCGGTATAAAAAGAATAGTATACACTGTATATGTAAACCTTACCATTACAAAATGTAAAGAAGTTGTTTGGACTTGAAAATAAAGGAAAAATTATTCAATTTAGCGATGTTAGTCCACATATTATTTTTTGTAGTGATACTTTAAAAAAGTTACCTAACATAGTGATATCATCCAATTTTATAGCATATATACATACACATATACATATATTTGTGTATCTAAAAATCTTAATCGTCACTTTCCACACATACATGATATACAGTTCGCTACATATACATACACATAACAGTTACCAATTGTATAATATATTTGCACGATTTTCATTCAAGATGAAATATTTTAAGCGTGTAGATACATGTATTATGTTATATTTTGAAATCGAAATGTTACTACGATTTTAAAATGTAACAATATCTCACTATATTTTTTGTAAAATGAGTGCTGATAACGCTATTTATGAAATTTTCGAAAAAAGAATCATTGCTAGGTCCTTCTTTGGCAATTTATGTGTCCTTGGACTCATTCTAGAGCCATGGCCCATGTTGTTGTAACCCAAGAAGGAGACAATTGGGCCTACATATTTCTCATTTGTAGACAATCCATTGTCCAAAATTCTTGCATCTTATTGACAATGGACCCCTTACTCCACCATCCTTCTTGTACTCTTGTTTCAATTAGTTGGTTTATTAAAGTTTTCCCACCACAAAAGGAAAATTAATTTTTAAAAAGAAAAAAGGATGTTTGGTCTCATCCCTCTTTAAAATTTCAAAAATGTAAGATGGGAAAAAAATAAAAGGCAATAATATATCTTTCAAGTGTTTTTTTTTATTGATTCATATTATTTTTTTTGGGAATAAATGTAATTTTCAAAGATAGACATACCATCACACAATAAAAGAGGTATACAAATAATATATAGCACTACTAATCTCGTATATATTCAACCAAACGCGATATAAAATAATCTCACAGTGTTTCTAGAGAAATTTCCAAAAAGAAAAAACAAGTAAACAATAACTTTGACATATTATTGTTCTTTCAAATGCTTATATGTTGGGAACATGTTCAAAAAGAGAGAGATGTGATAGAAGTGTTTTAAAGAAAATAATAAATTGAAAAAATTATAAAAAAATATGATAGAAAGTTTAAATAACATGACCTGATTTTAGAAGTACTTGATATTAAAATAAAATTTCATTGACTCAATTTGCTTGTTACTATGCTTAAATTTTTGAGAAAGAATATGCTTCAAAATTGAATCAAAATCTAATAAACTGAATCGATAATATTCAAAATCAAACTAAATCATCTTATAAGCAACCTGCCCTTCAAATCCTTGTTCTGAGAGAATGGATAGTTATTAGTTAAGATGCTCAACTACTTTCTTATGAGAAGGAAAAAAAGAATAATAATATTTTGGGATATATAACAATAATTTACCCTAAAATTATATACTTTCACATGTAAAAATCATTCTCATTTTCCATTTTGCTCAACTATCAATATTATTAATGCAATAATCAATAGTTATCTACTTCTTTTTCTTGTAGAGAGTTGATGTTACATAATCATCAAAAGTTTCCAACTTTTTTTTATCATATAGTGAGAGTGTAATACCTGTATTGAATCTTGATTAATTCGATTCACACATTTTTAGAGTTTTTCATTTGTGAAAACGAAATAAGATATTTTTTATTTATCGACTTTGAATTTGAGATCTCAAATACCAAACTAATGAAATTAATTGTAACTTTTCTAAAGTTGTGAATATCATGGCCATAATAACATCTCTATCCCACTCATAATCAACAATGGCCTCCCCCCTCAATCCACTATTGACTTTTAAGAAGATAAATAAAATTCAACTTTTGTAGCAATTTATATGGTCCCTTAGAGATAATTATAGATTATTCAAACAAAGATAAATTAAGATTTAATAAAAGGAAAGTAAAAGGAGAGTTGATAATTCTTCATATGAAGATTAAATTAATGGTTTTGATGTTAAATGTATTTATAATGTGCATAGAGTTACCTGATACAAAAAATCACATATTTCTAGAAGATCCTATTTGTAGGCAATATAATTTTTTATATACCCAATAATATAACTTTTGAATAAAGAATTGTAAGGAAGAATATTCAGCTAACCACCATTCAATTTATATTATGTTGCTCTGCCACAATCTTTAATTGTTGGAGATACATATATTTGAAAAATGAAACAATCAAAATACACACAGACTGATATAAAAAATATTTGACTAATGTGTGGTTTCAATTGTACTTACATGTTCTCTTGTGATATTACTTCACATTGAAATGGTTTCATCTAGCAACATTGATGTTTCTTTGCTATTCATCACATCTCCAAGTTATTAGTAGCTCCAAAAGGAGGAGTCCAAAGGGATAGCATGATCCAAATTCATTTATTTTTTGAAGAAATAGATTATGTTGTTCGAATACTTCAAAAATTCTGTCAATTACGTGTTAAATCCTTCAAAAGGTAATGCATATTTGGAAGATCTGATCGATACAATTGTGACAACATTTTAAAAAGATCAAACAACATAACAAACAGAAAATTATGTTGCTCGAACCCTAAAAAAAACATTGTTGTACCATATTGAATCCTTCCAAAATACAACAAATTTGAAGAGTTTAACATGTACCTGTTAATATTTTTAAAGATTAATCCAAACAACATAGATAGAAACTGGATCAATGCGATCCCTTTGGATGCCTCCTTAAGTTGCTGTCAAAATCAAGAAAAATTATCTTCATATTCTTCAAAGTTCAAAACTTTTAAAAGAGAAAAAAAGGAGAGTTGAAATTTTGGGATTGGAGACATAAGAAAGTGGCCAAAGAGTGAGTTAATATATAAAAGAAAAAAATCAAGTGCTTTAGCAACAGTCTAATTTTATAGTCTTTCAAATTATTATTTTTTGGCAAATCATGAGAAGAATTTTCTTGTCTACCCATAAAGGTAAAATAAATAAAATTAATTTAGTAGACCCCATTCCTTAACAAACTAAACAGCCACATGGGAGCAAGGTTTTACAATAGTGGGTCACCATCCTTTCCAAGTCAATTATTTATTTTGTCACTAATGGTTGTGATGGTAGGAGTAGTTAAAACGTATCCTTCCATTACTAATTAGAGATTATAGATCAAGCTTTGATAAATAACGTCATTTTTTTGTTAAAAAATGCTTTTCAGTGTAAATTCAAATTAGTCAAATTAAAAATTAAAGAAATAATTATTTATTTTATACTAACTAATAAATGTGGTGGGGGATATGGAGTGGTTAATATCCTTCGTTCATAATTAGATGTATCAATTTCGAGCTTTGATCAGAGTAGAGTTATTTTGGATTGAAAACACTTTAGTCTCAAAGTGCTTTTTTGAACGAATCAAAATTAATCAGACTAAAAGCAGGGATCAGACACCGAACGAGAACTTATTTTTTTTTTATTTCTTTAAATCCTTGAAACTTCCATATACTATGCTTATTTCTTAAGGAATATGAATCCTCTTTCTCTTTCTTTACGTAACTAATCACATGATTACAAATTATAAAGAATTGGGTTAATTTATTTAAACTAATAAAAAGAGACATTGTAATGATGTTATCATATAATTGAGTCAGAAACACATGTAATGATGGATACTGTTAGATCTGACCATATGGCTAGCTAATTAATTAAGGTGCTAAATAATATCCAAATATTTATGGTGGTCAAAGATTTCATGACATAATATTGCTCGATCTTGTAAAAGTCATGTTGCATACATACCATCATTCTCAAATTCTACTAAATATGTTATTATTATTATTATCTGATCTGATGTATATGTTTGTGATTTGTTGCTATATAGAGATCAAATGTTATTTACCTTATTTTTTAAGTTATATTAATCGAACTAAGTGAAGATCATTTTTTTCAAAATTATTGATTTGGCTCGATTCCTATCGTGAACGAAAATAACTCCATTTATTATGAATACTTACTTTGTAATGATTTTATAGCGTAAAAAATTTATTATATTGTCACACATTAAAAGTAAAATATTTTAATTAAAAGGGACAAAGGACATTAATGATGAGAATGTGGTTAAGTTACAAATTAATTATTCCATAGCTCATGCATGTTTGTAGTTAAAACACATTTGACCAAAAGAAAATTTCTTGGTTAGAGAAATAGAAATACATAATTGAAGAAGATTTGATTTTTGAGGTGTTAAAAATTATTTTAGTTAAATCTCATTACGAATACTGAACATCGAGAAAAAAAGAGGTTAATTAAACTACAAGCATGTAATAGTGGTGGAGTAGTGATATGGAAAGGAAGAATAAGGAACAAAATGAGGAAAAAGGGTTGAAAATATTTTTTTATTAATAAGGGAATCAAAAGTATATTTTAAGGTTTATTCCTAGTATTCTTATACTAAAAACAAATAACGCAAAAAGGTAAAGAATAATTTTCCGCTCGACAATTTCAAATAATAATAATTTATTATGGATCAATTATACATTAAAGTGAGAAGGTATATTTAATAAACTATGATTTATTGATAAGAGAAATATTGTGTATGAAGACATATCAATATTCATTATTAATATAAATAAATTAATGTAAGTGCGAATATTTTTTTTATCATCAATAAAATCCTTTAAATAAAATAGTAACTTGTTACACTCTTTCTTTAATTTTGAAATCAAGTTTTAATTTTAGTTTTCAAATATAGGAAAGTTAATAAACTATATATATATATATATATATATATATGAGAATAAAAAGAGCTAAAACGATAGTTAAAATGGAACAATCGAAAAGTATATAAAACAGCTTTAGTAGCTAAAATGTTTTGATTAATTCAGGTAATTAATATTAGTAATCTTGCTTTTTTTTCCCACGCCTTCTAGACAACACTAATTATAAGTTCATAAAAAAAAACACTTTCAATTGTGTGTCAAAACACTTATTATTTCCTTCCCTTTCCTTTACAAAGTATATGGAAGACTAATTATGAAACTTCATAATGCTCATACAGGCATCCATTCTAAATAAATAAATTATAACGGGTCAAATTTGTTTCTTTAAAAAATTTATTCGGTGTCCGTTACTTATGTTAGAGTTCAATTAAGTTTAAGTTTGCACACTGCAATATTCATTTCGAAGGCGATGTTTTTAACATGTTTTTTATTTTATTTTATTTCAATGGCACAAACTCAGGATTTGATTAAGAATAGAGGAATTCTAACTATCTAACTGCTCGATCGATCGGATGTTGGTAATTAAGAGTCAATTTTTGTTTATGTACTAGTATATATGTGATATTTTCTTGGATATATACATAATATAATAATTGATTTTTAAAAATTCGACTCACTCATTAAAAAAGTTGCTTAATAATATTAAGTGGGTTATTTTACTTTAATTATATTAATTTACTCATAGAAAAATATTGAAAGACTTCTTAGAAATATGTTGAGGTAAATTGTTAGATAAGAATAAATTTAGCAAAAAAGAAGGTATACCTTCTTTTTTTTAAAAAAAAAAATCACTTATTTTAGAAAGGCTAATTTTTTTTTGGCATAATACATAAATTAGACCCTAAATTTGGCTTCAAATTTTAAGTATGATCTCTAACTTTCATAGTGCACAAGTAGCTAGGCACTTTAACTATCCAATTCTTAAACAAAAAAACACGCGAATCCAACAGCCATTGTGTGATATACAAACGCTCCTACGTGGCTTATTGAGCCACTCAGTGGCTGCCACGTAATTAAAAAATTACACTTATTTTATAATTAAAAAAAAGAAGAAATTAAAATACAAAAGGGTAGGATCGTATTTTCTTTTCCCAATTTGCTCGATTTTCACTCAACATCAGCGGGGCCCTAGCCCTAATTTCTTTGCAAATCAAAGTAAAATTGTGAAGATTTGTGGTCAAAGTTCTTATCTTTTGGATGTTTATGTGTTGTTCTTCCTCAATTTAGTCTGGTTATGTTAATTTTTGCTTTTTGAAAGTTTATTTTTGGTAGAAGTTGTCACCATGAATGTAAATTCACTTTTTTTTATACCTGAATTATTTGCAGACCAATAAATCTTCATTATAGCTCTTTTTACACAATGACAAAAAAAATTAGAAGCCATTACATAAAAAATGATCAGAAATTGTGCACAAAAAGAGAAAAAAAACTTGAGTACTAGAATTAGGAAGAAGAAGAAGAAGAAGAAGAAAAATAGGATTTTGATTTGAAAAAAATAAAGATATATTTAAAAGGGATTCATTAAGGGTAAAATTGTCATTTTCGTTTTTTTTTTTTTTAACTGTTGTGGGCCTCGAAAAATACCCTGACGCACCTGAATTGCGTCTCAATCATGCGTTATGCCAGGTTGGATTCGCGTGTTTTTTTGTTTAAGAATTGGATAGTTGAAGTGCCTACTTGTGCACTTTGAAAATTAGAGGTCATACTTAAAATTCGAAGCCAAGTTTAGGGTCCAATTTATGTATTATGCCTTCTTTTTTTTTATTGTGGACCAGAGGATTTTATTTTTTTTGAAATAGGAAAATATATATTTTTTTTATGGAAAAACTATTGGACAATAAAAGTATATTAATATTACGGTATAGTAGCAATTATGTGGATGGATTTTGTAGATATACTCTTGCTAAAAAAGGGAAAATATTAGGAATTGAAAAATGTCATAATGAAAGGGGGACCTTATGATTTTTCTGTAATTATTCGTATTAAGTCTTGCCTTTGGCATGAAAACTATTGTCAATTCCTTTATGGATACGACATATTTTTTTCGCATATTTTCCCCGCATGTCTGAATCATCTCAGTCTTATTTCCCGCATATTGTTCTCCTCGGGGGCCATTCTCAGCTTGTTCTGAATATTTTCAATCCTAATCTTATCTCTCCTAGTATGTCCACCTCAACATATCTTCATGTTTGCCACTCAAATTTTCACGATATGAGAATTTTAACAGGCCAACACTCAACCTCATTAAGCATAATCGAATGAGAAGATCGTTGCCATTATCACCTATTGACTTTGCTTTTGTATAATCTATTGATTAGAAGAGATTAGGTATTCAAGCTATTAATGTGAGGTGCATTCAGAAAAAGGATGATTCTAGTTATAACTTTGAAACTATTCATATATATACTTCACGTTTTATTACTTACCATTTCATCATAATATTTCGACGATGTATTTTAATGGTAAATAAATGTCATGTATAAACGCCATAACGTACCCGTTGCTACCTGCAACTTGTGCTACAGCTGTAATGCATCTCTTTCAATGACAGATCATAAAAAGATTTAATGATATAAAAGCAAAAGTTAGAAAATACTAAAAACCCTTTCTACTATTTAATTTTTATTTAATTTTAGTAGTACTTTTTTTGGTCCCCCTTCTAGTGAGCAGATGGAAAATTAAAATAAAAATAAAAATTTGTTATGAGTTGCAAACAAAACATGGAAAAAGTGTACATAATATTGGGCCATATATGAGGGACATTTATATCAATATTAATTGGAATTTTATTTGACTAGATTTTGTAATTGTTCCCTTTAATGGCTACTTTTCTGCCATCTATGTTGTTATTTGGTTTGTTACTGACCAGAAAAAGTGTAGTTTGACATTTTTTTTTTGGATCTTAATATTTTTAGTCAGTCGTGTAAAAAATATTTCACGAATTTATGTAATATATTATAATTGTCAATAGTGTATATTAGATATATAACACGTGTATCATTGGTGTTCACACACTAGTTAAGTGTGGATTATATTTTTGGATATTTTATATTCGATGTTTATAAATCAATTAATTCAAAATCATGTAGAGTAAATCCACCATAGGTGAAAGGCTCCTTCTAAGAAGGTTTTTGATAAATAGAAAGTCTAGCTAGGCATGCACGTCTTGAAAACTCAAATATTTTGATTAAGGATATGAAGACGGGATAGAAAACTTTAGGACAAAATATGTGGAAAATTTAAAATCTTAAAATTAGAAATGACAAAGACAAGTAATTAGAAATATCAGATTGTTTTTTTTTTCAATTCTTGATAAATTAATATTCAAAATGTTGATCTGACTTGATAACCATGTGAGCCCAAACTTTAATAATCCAGATATAAATTGTTCTTGAGTTGATTGTCAAATGTCAAATTGAAATTTTAATTTTATAAATTCTAAATTTTAAATTAATGATCTCAAATAATTATAACTAAATTATAAATTTAATAATTTATAAAAAAATTGTAAATTTCCTAAGCAGAAACTACTAATTCAATCGAATCGGCCGTATCTGAACTCTGAAGTTTTAACTTCACCCCACTCTATCAAATGTCAAATCAAAATTTCAACTTTATGAATTCTAAATTTTAAATCGATCATTTCAAATAATTATAACTAAATTATAAATTTATAAAATTTTCATAAATTCCCTAAGTAAAAACTATCAATTCAATCAAATCAAATTGTATCTGAACTTTTAACTCCACCCCCACGTACTGCTAAATTAATTTGTCCACTGAAGAAACATCAAAGAACAACATTGCAGGCTTTGCTGGATAGGCCCCTGCTAATGAGATGTCTCATTTCACAGGTGTTTGAAATTATTATAAAGGAAAAATTGTATATAATAACAAATTATTATTCAAATTAAATGTTATAACAATAGTTTGATTTAATTGTATCCCATAGAAAATTGTTGCTATTTTGCCACTCTCGTTCTCGCTGGGCAGTCTCCCTCACCTCTCTCGTTTTTATACAAACACAAATGTATAAAATGTTTGTATAAAGTGAGAGAAAATTATATATATACATATATTTTCGTTCCCTTCTCTCCCCTCTCCCAGATCTCGCTCGCCACTCTCACTCACCTCTCTCACTTTATACAAACACAAATGTATACATTGCGTTTGTGTTTGTATAAAGCGAGAGAAAATTATATATACGAATACAAATACATATATTTTCTTCCTATACACTTATGATTATACAAATACGATCTTCCCCTGCCCAGTTTTCTTTGTCCTTCTCTCTTTCTCGCTTTATACAAACACAAATTATACAATTGATTCTTTTGTATATGTATATACCGAAACAGATTATACAATTGATTTCTTTTGTATATGTATAGCGAAATAGACATATTAATAGCCATAGCAAACATAAAGTTTGTTATGGAGCGCAATTATGCAAACTATAGCTATAACATACAAATATGATTTTTATGTTTGCTATATGTGAAAGTTGTTCAATATAAGTAAAATTGAAGGCCATAAATATCAGCTGATGTCAATTTAAAGAGCACGTTTATGTATCAATTAGTTGTATTTTTTATTTTTTTTGTTCAAAATGTACAAAATTAAACAAACCAAAGCTAGTGGTATTGCTAGTTCCACGATTTATCTTTTGTTGTGCCAACAACCTCAAAGAAATTTGAGGAAGTGTTGTGAGAATGTCTTTAATTAGCTATTTCTTGGTGAGACATTAATTCAATGGCCCAATAATGTATTTTCATCTCAAAATTGATTAAAGCTACTCCTATTAACTTTTCAACTTGACAATAGGATGGTGTGGTGGGACTAACATATGTCCTTTTGCACTAATTTAATTAATTGTCCTTTGGTGAACAACTTCCTAATTGTGTCCATGTGACTTTGAGAGGTTCTCTAGTTTGGGATAAGATTTACGTATATATATATATATATATGTATTATTATTTTTTTATTATAGATTTTATTTATGAATAACGGTGATAAAATCATGACCTATCCACTCTGTTTAAATTTGAATGGATTAATCGTTCATTTTATTAACTAGACTTATTTTAACTCGGTTAATTAAACTTTTTTAAAAACTGGATTGATATGCATAATGCATCGAGATTTGAGATTGACTCATGAGAATCTGTCTAAATATTTTTTTAAAAGATACTTTGTTTTATTTTATATGTTCATAAAATAAGGGGGGAGAAATTTATTAGGTACTCGAAACAAATTATGAGAAATCAAATTTTGAATATAGAACTTAAAAGGCATTGGTTAGCTCATTTTAGCCCAACCTGCTTCAACACCCGTAGCATTAAAACATATCAAATAATCAATGACTCACTCATTTATTAACAAAACTCATTTTAACATTCTTAAATTAAGCCCAACCTATCCATATAACACCCTTACCACCATAGTTGTGAAACTACACCGCTTATTAATGATCAAGTGGTAAATTGAAAGCAAACTAAACCTATCACATTGAAAAAGTAGATCATTGGGCTATGTTTTATTTTTTAACTTAACTATACAATTAAATGATATTGAACATATTTTTCATCTCCTTTCAAGCCTTCAAAGTCCAGGCATAACGACGTAATTATCAGGGGCACACTGTAACGTCAATTTTCTAACAGTTTTCGTATTTCCTTACACTAAGTTGTGATCAAAATTAAATAATTTATGCTATTTCAACAAGCATTTAATAGGGAAAATAAAATTTTAAAACCAAGATGACCCAATTGCTTACTTGAAATGCACAATTAATGTTGCAAATGTGGTCCTTCAATTTGTTGCTCACTTGCTTTGAGTGAAAAAAGAAATTTACAAAGGATCAGATTGAATATATACTTCTACAAAAATGACATCTTTTTATATCCTTAGGATATGAATTTAAAGCCATGGAAATATGAGAATTTTTACTTAGAGACACAAAATTAAAAGCTTAATTACTACTATTAGGAATGTTTGCACTTAATTACCTAAGTTGGTAAGATTTTTCAAACTAGATGGAAAAACTACAGAAAATGGCACACTACATTTTATATTAAAATAATATAGCATATTTAATTAATAAATAGCAAATAACATTTCACACTTTTATCTATCCTAGTTCCATTTTTTCAGCCTCCATTCAGTATCCCCAAATCACCTCCATTACTCCTAAATCAACTTCATCTCTTCGTAGTATCCACAAAATCACAGTCTTTTCGCCCATCAAATCCTTACAATCAACGATATTGCTTGATTTTTGGAGGTTATTTGGATTCGACAGGTGTCTTCTAATTCCCATTTTTTTCTTTGAAGGTTTTATATAGGTATACGTTTATGATATATTCCTAGTGTTGAAGGTTGTTTTCAATGTCGAAAACCAATACTCTCAGGAGGGTCACATTATCCTGATAATTGCTTGGTGGGAATATCATCGTTTGATTTGTGTATAACTCAAATGCAATCACAAATTTCAGGCTCCATTGTTGCGATGGAGATAGAGAAGAAATCAAAGTTTCTTAATAACCTTATAACATTGAATCTGAAAGGGCTGGTTCTTTTAAGAGGAAAGAAGGTTTAATACTGACATTGGATGAAACAAAAATTGATGCACTCTGCAATATTCGATGTCATCATCCAACCCCGAGGAACTGGTGCATACAACCTTGCCCACTTCTCATATGCAACCGACTCCAAGTAGTTCTTCACCCTTACATCAAACTGCTCAACCCTTTTCATTAGCCTATAAAAATTAGTTTGAGTATACGCTTTTGCCAGTGTACAATACTTCACTCAATTGCTCATTTGATTTTCGAAAATTCTTGCATACATTGGCCCACAAGTGTCATATGCAGGCGTAATTCCTCGGATTATGACACTTGTGGGCTAATGTATGCAAGAATTTTCGAAAATCAAATGAGCAATTGAGTGAAATATTCTACACTATGGCAAAAGCGTATACTCAAACTGATTTTGATAAGGCTAATGAATAGGGTTGAGCGGTTTGATGCAAGGGTGAAGAACTACTTGGAGTCGGCTGGATATGAGAAGTGGGCAAGGTTGTATGCAGTTCCTCAGGGTTGGATGATGACGTCGAATATTGCAGAGTGCATCAATTTTTGTTTCATCCACTGTCAGTGTTGAACCTTCTTTCCTCTTAGAAGAACCAGCCTTCTCTGATTCATCATTCAGATTCAATGTTATAGGGTTATTAAGAAACTTTTATTTCTTCTTTATCTCCATCGCAACAATGGAGCCTGAAATTTGTGATTGCATTTGAGTTATACACAAATCAAACGAGCGTATTCCCTCCAAGCAATTATCAGAATAATGTGTACCTCTTGTGACCCTCTTGGGAGTATTGGTTTCCGACATTGCAATATTGAAAACAACCTTCAACTTCAACACTAGAAATATATCATATACGTATACCTATATAAAACCTTCATAGAAAAAATGGGAACTAGAAGATACCTGTCGAATCTAAACAACAAATAACCTCCAAAAATCAAGCAATATCGTTGATTGTAAGGATTTGATGGACGAAGAGACTGTGATTTTGTGGATACTACGAAGAGATGAAGTTGATTTAGGAGTAATGGAGGTGATTTGGGGATAAAGAATTTGATTTGGAGATAATGAATGAAGGCTGAAAAAGTGGAACTAGGGAAGAGAAAAGCGTGAAAAGTGGGATTTTTTTTATGCATGTGAAATATTATTTGCTATTTATTAATTAAATATATCCATAAAATATAAATAAAGTATACTATAGCTATATTATTTTAATATAAAATGTAGTTTGCCATTTTCTGTAGTTTTTCCTTATTTTTACCTACACAAAATAGTTGAAGAATTGTGGTCCAATATATTTATACACCTCCAGTTCAGCTAAAGTTTTGACAGGCCTATTAGAGTTGTGTCCACTAAATATTAATTCTATAGGACTTAGATGAACATGCATGTTACAGTGCATTAATTACTTGCTGAATGAATTGAACAGGTATTTTCTTCATAATATTCTAACGCCTCATTTATTTACATTTAATTATTCAAATTTTAACTATCATAATTGCCGTCCACCAACACTAACCACCATTTACAATCATTATCAGAAACTACCACAATAACCATGAATCACCTTCTTTAGTCACCACCTGATAAATCGGCAACCACATTCATTATTCACGACCATTGTTAGCTATTACCATCATCCTTCACAACTATCAACCGCCATCACCAACTACTAGCATCAACCTCTACTCTCAATGACCATCACCACGATCTACTAACACACCTCACCATTAGCCAACATTATCCTGACCGACGTCTACAACCACCATTGCTAGCCATTACCTAATCTCTTCACTATTACCCCTACATAGAAACTGTGCCTGAAGGTGCCATGCTTATGATGGAGGGAACTAGGCCCTTGTAAAGAGAGAAGAAGGTCCCTCAGCGCGAATCATGTCACTGAAAGCACCAACTGAGCCTCCCAATGATGCTACATTCCAATCCTAATATGGAATATTGACATGTTCCAAGAAAAACGTGATAGGATCATCGCTGAATGGTTAGAACTTGAGATAGTTCTTTGAATATAGCCATAAAGAAGAGAGCCAAAGACTAGTATTTTGCATACTACAGGACTCACAAATATATAAAGGATAGAGCTCTATTACCCAACTCATCGAAATACTTGAACTGATCAAATTTAGCTTAAGTCATTACAGATAAACTGAATCATCAATAGCAATTCCCACAGCTTCTTCATTAGACAGTGTCCAGCAATTATGCTAGCGGCTTTTTAAAGATTTATTAAGCCCACAGACCATATTCTCTAAACTTTGTTAGTTCTGCTGAGTCCATTCAAATCAGTGACATAGAGTCAAAGCAATCAGCATGACGATATAGGAAAATCGAGAAGCTTTTGTATGATTAAGCAGTAGGTGCCACTTGAAGAAAATAAGTTGTCAAGCTAAGCAGTCTGAAAATGTCAATGGGTAAAGTAAATTTTAAAAAACCAGTATCAACTTGCATTATTTTCCAAGCACACAATCTAGGCAATCTAAGAACTAGTTTCCCCGTAAAACACACCATATAACACGACAAGAAAGATAAGTTCCACATCTAGAACCAACTTGCATAGCAACTTTAACTTCTCTCCTTTGATTTAGTGGTACAGATACACACACATATATATATATATATAACACAACAGAGTTCAACTTGTTATGCTTTTCAAAAAGAACTCAAGAAGCAAAAATACTGAAAAATGTTAAAATATCACTCACAATTCCATAGGCTTGCAGAGCACAGTGGCTGCACTTCCTGCGGCAGCAGCAGCAACAAATCTTTCGAGATTAGTTGCTTCCTCATTATCAGTTAATTAACGAAGATAGTCCCTTTATTTTTCATAAGAATAGAAGTTGATAGACTTAAACCTATGCGTAGAACATTGATATTATGGAACCAGCAACAAATACATATAGATATTATGGATTCATATAGCTGACCCCAACTAGTTGTGTCTAAGTTGATTGATAGATAGCAATACAGAATCATACCAACAACAACGACGACTAGGCCTTTATCACAATATTCCTGTTCTGTTCTATTTAGTTCACCTCTTAAAATAGAATAATAATCAGTAATGCATTTAATCAACAAATTCAAGTACATATAAGAAGATAACCAAACAAAAGTGATCTCCTTTAAACAAAGAGGATTAACATACTAACCGCTCCTCGCGACAAAAGATTCAAATTTTTGGTTCTCAATTTGAAATATCAACTGTGCCAACGCGTTCATTTTCCGGAAAAATTGACCAGTTTGGGGACTGCACTGCTCTTAACCACTTAAAATCATCTACATTCGACCAATTCCCTGTCTCTTCACCAAGATTAGCTTCCTCAAGATCCTTCTCAATCCCGTCATACTTTAAGCAGTACGGTGCAAACCTTACACCATCACTATCCTCGATTATCGGTCTACTCCTCACTCGAAGATAAAAATCACATCTTTTAGCTTGATGAATCCGAATCTGATGTGATGCCATAACGAACACACAATTTGTCACTTCTTCAATCAACACTGACCCAAAAACAGGTCCAACATATACCTTACAATCAATCAGTTTATGCACAAACAATGCCCTCACATTCCCCATTAATCTCACATCACAGCCCTTTAAATCCGATAAAACAAACTCCCTAATCTCTTCATCATTACCCCTACCGAATTCCTTCACTAATACCTCATTTTCTTTGCCCCTAAACCCTGGCGAATCCAAAACCCTTAACACTGAATCCTTTGATTCCACATTTGGAACTTCTGATATGATGTCGTTTTGCGTTGTGATTTTCTTCGTTGATTTGTTTTTGAAAGAGAATTTCTTCCTTGGGATTACTTCGCACGTAACCTGTTCGACTAATTGTTTTAGATCGGTTATGGTTTTGAGGCATGTACGGACTTCGTAGGACGGTAGGGAAAAAGAGTTTTCAGCGACGAGTTTTTCGAGATCTGCGATGGATATTGAGACGTCGTCGAGTTCGGATTTAAGAGTCGGGTTGGAATGCGGGTCGGGCGTTTGACTGATGCGAGAGAGTGTGGATTCAATGGAGTTTTTGGATTCGGAGAAACGAGAAAGAAAGGAACTTGTGGAGATGAACGTAGAGTTCGATTCTGAATTGGGTTTGCGAGCCAAACGTGATTGGTGTGAGTTCGAAAGGCGTTCGATCATCGCCGCATGCTTCCGTTGGAGAGCGGAATCCGACGCCTCGGCGGTGTTCGGGAGATTATCGCCTTCTTCCATAGATGAAGAAGTTGCACAGTACTTCGTTCGGAGCTCCACTTGACTGAAAAGTGAAAATTATAAATCTAATGAACTGCTGGTTTAGAGTTTAGACAAATTGCAGTTTGGTCTCTCTAATATTTGGGAATTAGAGCTCTACACCCTTTTGGTGCTTAAAATATTAGGTGTTTAAAAATATAAATTCCAAACTTATAATCTCAAACTTGTCATAGGCGGAGTTAGGTAAGATGGAAGGGGCTCATTTAAACTTTTTTGAAACAAGAATAAGATTCAAATTTTGGAAGTGTAATAAGTTGGAGAAAAATAACTTCCAGCCAAACTTTACATCTACTTTGTTGGGGGTAGAGAAGCCATTTCCAATAGACCACTCGCGGCTCGAAAGCACCCAATCCAGAAAACGATTAATGGAAATAGAGTTGATGGGAATTTAAAATAAACATAGGCCAAAAGCGCCACCACGACCATTTCATTTGCCAGCCATACATCAACTTTACAAAATGAGCACCTTCCCAGTTTACAATTTTCAAGCACAAAATGCTTCTTTTTTTTCATCCCCAAGTTTAGTAGTGTACATGCATTCTTATATCTTATATGTATGTCATAAATAAACCGCAAAAAAGAAACAGAAAAACCATACAAGTTTCAGCTCGAGCCTTCAACTTCAGCTGGCAATCCAATATTTAGCATAGACATTGGAGTTGAAGTCTCAAAGATACATCGGTCATCAACCCAATTGACGGGCTTGGTCCTTTCAAAAAGAGATATCTAATTTCGTGTTCTGTTATCCAAAACCCACTTGAGCAGAACTACGTCGAGAATTTCTTTGGCTTGTGGCTAGGCTGGATAATTTGCCAGCTTTCTCTAGTCCATTTTTTATCCAAGCAATGTTGTTCAAATCTGTGGCCATAGAAGCTAACTCATGGCTGAGGAGAGGAGGATGTTCCTCGTAATCAACAAACTCGGGACCCAACAATGAACTTTTGGAGGTGCTCTTGGTGGTAGCTGCACAGCAACCATGGCCACACCCCTGAGGAACTATGGTTTCACCAGATACACCTTCAAGAAGTTTGCATATATCAAAGTCTGGTGAGAATGTGTGGATCAGAGGCCCCTGCATTGGCACTATTCTTGAAGTTACAGAAGGGTTATAAACATTAAATGCGCCAATTTTCTCAGTTGGATGAGAAGCAGGTGAATCACTGTTTCCCATAGATGTAGGACGACTTCTTTCAAAAGCAAAGTGTGGAGTTTTCTCAGGAATACCACACGTCTCATATATTTGATCTTTGTCTTCAGACTGGCTGATCATGCACTCTGTACGACTAACTTCTTGCATTTCGAGGGGCTTAATTTGGTTAACATCTTCACGTGACATAGTTTCTTCAGATAATGCCCTGGCTTTGTAAATGCTACTATCATCTAACATCATGCTGCGTACTGGTTTAACCCTCCATAGCCCTGCAAATCGACGCCTTAGTGTAGAGTTCCAGTGGTTCTTAATTGCATTGTCTGTTCTACCAGGGAGCAATTTTGCAATTGCGGCCCATTTATTTCCATGGACGGCATGCGCATTAATTATAATGTGGTCTTCTTCATCTGCAGCAAAGTAAGCTTTGATTAGGCTTCAGGGAAGAATATGGTCATGACTCGTGAGAATAACATGGATCGAGGAGATTCTTAATGCAACTGATTACACTTGCTTCTACAAAATTAAACTAAACATGAATAGAAGTCCCAAAACCAAGATATTTGACTATTAAACAAATTCACAGAAAGAAAAACTCGTAAGCATTATTTTAACTGTATAATCAACCGCCTTTCAAGGAAAATGCACTTGCTCAGTGAGACAGAACTGTGATGTGATGCTGAAAAGAAACATCACAATATTCATACTTCAGTGTAAAGTTTATGCATCAAATCAAGAGTTTAACGTTCAGTTCTAAACTTCATTAAGCATTGCAAGACTAAAAGTAAAACAAACTACAAAAGCAGCTTCGGTTAATAAAAATAATAAATAGACATCCATGAAAAGATTGAAATGTAATAAAAGCTACATGACTGAAGAGCAGCTTTGGTCACTAAAAATGAAAATACAATTATGCCTAGATATATCCGTTTGTACTCTTTGCATCACCAAGCACTCATTAAATTGAGCCAATCATGCATCATCACATAACTCCACCAGTGAGAGCTTGCTCATTTGCCGGCCTTAAATCTTGATAAAGAAAGAGGGTTGCAGTAGGTGAATGAGCATCATAAAACTAGTCATTTTACGATGAATCCTCCTTCCTCACAATACAAAATATATTGTGAGAATGATGCAAAATAAATAGCAAAGGATTCGCATAGCGAACCACAACTGACTTGGGATTAAAGTTTAGTATGTTCTATGCATCACCCATGTCATCATCTGTCCACTTAAATAGCTACTACACCATCCTCGTATCTTCCTGATGTTCAACAATGTAGTGGTTCCCTCCATGCACAGAGAATTGGCAACTGGCAATAGTAAGAACTGCCATGCAAAGAACAACTCACCAAAAGGACATTTGTAGATGCTTTAGAAAATTATTAACAAAGAAGACTATCTCTAACTTTGCCTGTGGCAGACTAGGAAGAAACCACGTTTCCATTAACCTTCAGCAAATGGTAACACCAAAGTGACACAAGGTGAACTGTGAACTCCACTAAAGTTGATGCCTAAAGCTAAGTGCGAGTAGAGACGAGTACATTTCATGTTTCCAAATTGCAAGTTCATCATGTAGAAAGAGAGAGACAGAGTAAGCAATTACTTCTGACAACATTTAGACAAAAGAAGCAATCTCAGCTAGCACTAATTCTTCCTCATCAAGAAAAGAAAATGTGATCATTTGCAAGCATTAGCAAGGCAAATTTACTTGAAGCAATAACTCTCAAAGGTGGGAGTGAAGGGTTCTAGCTTTGAGTTAAACTTGGAAATTGAAGTCTTATTGTTTCTCGGGCATAGACACAAGTAACAAAGCAATTATAGGCCAATCTAAACAATATATTCACTGGATGGCAAAGAAACCTAAATTACACATAGTTAGACCTCGTGTACCATTCACCAAGATTTTATTTCATTTATAATTACCATTCAATGATCTTTATACAAAGGAATCTAACAAATTTGGTGTTGAACATCTCTAATGACTAGAACATAAGACTATATTACTTGTTAGTAAACTTGGGTAATATTTGCCGAGGACACAAGCATGCATCAGTAAACCACTGTAAGAAAATCACTTAATAGTACTAGTCCTATACTAAGGAGGCACTAAATCTCGAAATTCTAGAATGTAACACTAAGCTACCAGAGGGGCTATCAGCCAATGAGGCGCCCGCAGTCGACACACACGTTTTTCTCTCTCTCTCAGGTGTGTGTGTTTGTAAAGGGAGGGCGTAGAACATGTGAAATAGAAAACTTATATCGCTCGGACATCTTTCAAAAAGTACGCATTTTTTGGAGGATCCAACACAGGTGCAACAACATTTTCGGAGACTCTAAGCAACATAGATAAGAAAACACAGAAATATACCAAAGCAGAAGAATAAGTATATTCAATTGAAACTCAAATATATAAACACAATCCAATATAAGCACCAAAAAACCTCCCTTTGCTAGCAAAATATGTGCCCTAATAAAAAGCCATCGAACAAAAAATTCAAAAATCCAAAAGCACTTCAAACAAAAAAGGACAAAATAACAGCATATTACGTATCTATACAAAACTAACAAACTCAATAGAAAGCTAAACCAAAAAAAGCCGAAGGTTTTACCCGTAAAAGGCTTGCGTTTAAGCACCGGATCAAGCTGATTACACCACCGAAGTCGGCACGATTTCCCAGAACGACCTGCAATCCCTTGCGCTATCATACTCCAATTCCTTGCACCGAACTTATTAACAAGTTCAGTCAGTATTCCATCTTCCTCCGGCGACCAAGGCTCTTTCACTCTTCCACTACTAACTGTACTTCCTCTTCCGCCGTGCAACATCGCATCACCGGCATCAACCAAAGTACATCCTCCGTCGCCGCCATCGCCGTCGCCGGCGGCGGCGTAACCGTTCTGCTCCGCCTTTTCATTCATCTTCTCTGCTTATTGTTATCAGGTCTTTTTCAGTTTGTATAGACAGCAGTGCCTTTTTAACTGAAAAAGTTGTTCAACTAAATTACGATTTTGTAAATTTCTTTATTTTAAATGACTTCGATATCCTCCTTTTCGTTTAGGTATATTTCATTACTACGACGTCGCATTTCGTCATATGTAGTAGGGGTATAATTGTAACATCACAAAGTCGGCCCTGTGAACTGCCTTTGTAACCACCTCATTTGGTTAATATTACCTCTAATCCTTCATTTCTTGCTAAAAGGTAATTTTAACCCCTGTAATATTTTCCTAAGCATATATAACTTCGATTAATTGAAATGTACACTTTTGATCCTTTTGTTTGTGAATGTTCGTCTCACCACTTAATTAATTACTTGTGTTTTATGTTAAGTTTGTAGTGTTACTTTATATTTAATGATAATATAGTTCTAGATGCAATTCTAACCAACTTAGTTTAATCGATTTTTTAAAATTTTAAAATCAAACAAAACCAAAAAAAAGACGGGTTGGTTTGATTTTTTTATTTATAACTAATTGATAATAATAATAATAATAATAATAATAATTAAAAAAAAAAAAAAAACAACATAGACATAAAATAACTATTTCAAATGAGTATTAGAATTCAACAAATTACTTTTCACTAGTAAAATTACATGTTTAAATTGCGTAACTATAGAGATTCATTCACTTCACATGTCTAAAACTTTAAATACAATGAACAATAATGAAAAAATCACCACATCACATATTTACAATTAGATAATACATTATAATTATTTATGAAAAAAAGTAATACATTATCATATATGCTTTGCTGCCAAAAGAAAGAAAATAAATGTCCAGAAAATGCATTTTTTGTCTTTTGAGATAATTGGAAACCTACCACTTATAAACACATTTCATGTTTAAGAATGCTATGATCCCAATTTTGAGAACTCTTGCCCCATATTATTGAATTAGTACTATAGTAATAACAACGTAACACATGAAAAAAAGTTTATGAGTACTTGAGTTTATCGTATGTATATATTTGACTTATAGGAACTCCAAGCGTCACAGACGAAGATTACAATTTCAAAGTTATGAATAGTCGCCAAAAGAGAGCTCCAAATAATTAAAAGAGGGAAAGCTATGAGCTCTATTCAATACTTCTCTTTTCTTTTTTTCTAATTGCCTATGTAAATCTATTAAATATGATGGAAGTCAATAGGTGCTTGACTTTTATAT
>JAJOOS010015612.1:0-18933 GCA_029582725.1 Solanum chiquidenum
TATCAAAATGGCATGAAAGCATAACTTCCAAACAAATGTCCTTTTTAGCATGTTTTGCATATCCTCATACTTAGTACGTGTGTTGTACTAACCCCTTTCTTCTATTTTACTACAAGTGTAGGTTGTGGTAACTAGGAGGAGATTGTGCTTTGGAGTTCCGTGGATTGCTTCACTCTTCCAAGTCTTTGGTATGTCCTCAAGATTCGAGGACTATGTTTAGAAGTTTCTTAGTCATTGTAATAGACACTTAAGTTTCATTTCATTTGTAAAGGGGCCGTGTCCCTTAGTATGTTTTAAGTTCTTGTCTAAGATTGGCTAAAGAGACTTAGTAGTTCCGCTTGCGTATTGATGTTTTCTAATGTTGATGACTCTTGAAGTCTTATGGTTTTATTGAATAAATGTTTTAAATTCTTAGTGATTTTATGATCTATGAGATGAATGAATGATAAGGCTTGTATAAGACCTCCGAGAGGTCGAATACGCATGTAACGTCTAGGGGGTGCTCTCGGGTCGTTACATTAATGAAGCTATGGAGAAAGTGCAACTCATTAGAAATAGACTTAAGATAGCTCAGAGTCGCGAGAAATCTTATGCAGATGTAAAGAGAAGGGCACTAGAGTTCCAAGTTGATGATTGGGTTTTCCTGAAAGTGTCACCTATGAAAGGGGTGATGAGATTTGGAAAAAAGGGAAGCTCAGATCTAGATTTGTAGGCCCTTACAAGATCTTGAAAAGGATTGGAAAAGTGGCTTATAAGTTGGAGTTGCCAGCATATTTAGCAGCAGTGCATCCAGTCTTTCACATTTCACTATTGAAGAAGTATGTGGGTGATCGAGCATCCTTAGTGCCATTAGAGAGTGTGGCTGTGAAATATAACCTTTCTTATGAGGATGTACCAGTTGTGACTCTTGATCGTCAGGTTAGAAGCTTAAGAAACAAGGCAGTAGCTTCAGTTAAAGTTTTGTGGAGGAGTCAGTCCGTAGAGGGAGCTACTTGGGAAGCAAAAGCACCATGAAGGGCATGTATCCTCACCTCTTTCCTTCCGATTCCACTCTAGCTTGAGGTAATAGTTCCTCTTCAGTATTTCATTCATTCATGCGTAAATTCAGTCTTAGTATCATGTTCCTCCAGTTTGTACTTGCATTTTCAGCGTATTTGCATGTTTTGGAACTCAGTTCAGTCAGAATTCAGCCTTCAGTGTTTAGTGGTAGAGTTTGCAGCTCTTTCCCTCCAATTCAGCTAGTTTAGTCTTCATTCGAGGACTAATGTTACCAAGGGGGAGATAATGTAACACCTCAAAAATCAGACCAAAAAATGTATGCAGAAAATTACTTGGTGCGGTGGACCACGACAGGGTTCACGGACTGTGAAAGGGTCCACGGTCCGTAGACCTACCCGTGGTCATGCCTTAGGAGTCACCAGGCCTAGTCTCATACCCCCAAAATCCTAAGTGAGGATCACGAGTACCGTCACGGTCCGTGGTCCACTACACAGGCCGTAGTGGCTTTCGTGAAGGCCTTGCCAGTGAGTCCCCTAACCAGTCCCTTCAGACCCTCAGCCTAAGTGAAGACCACGGATGACTTCACGGTCCGTGGTCCTTCACACGGGCCATGGGAGAGCCCATGGGGACTTAACTAGTAGACCCCTAGGACTTAGCCTCCAGACCACAGCCCAAGTGAAGACCACAGATGACTTCACGTTCCGTGGTACTTCACACGGGCCGTGGTAACACCCGTGAACCAGACCCTCAGAACCTCAGTCTAAGTGTAAGATCATGACCGACTTCATGGTATTTCAGTGTTTTCCTTCTTTGTTAGACTTTTAAACCTCGTCGTTTTAACCCTAAATTTCATGGTTTTGGTCAGTTTTAGCCTACAAACATAACTAGAACTTACCTATGTCAAATCATTAATCAAAACTTAGAAAATTAGAAGCAAGAAGGGAGAAAGAGTCGACCAACCCTAGTTCCAAGAACGCAGCATGTGTTGATCAGTTTCAGCCCCGAAATCAAAAGATTTCTCGGTGGAATTCGTTACTAGGTATGTGGGATTTCACTAGTGGGTTCCTTTCACCCATTATGTCCGTAGTTTTCAATCAGAATCTTGATTCCCTTAATATCATCTAGACCTAGGGTTTCTTGAATGTTAGAATTGTTGGGTTTTAGCTATTAGAATGATCCAAATCATAATATTATGTTATTACTCAGTTTATTGCATGAATTCCAGAACCCTAGCTATGTATTTCTTTAGTGCTTAAATTACACTTGCTAGGTTTGATATTTCAGTTAATTCAGTTATTCTAGATGTACATGCCTCAGTATATGAGTGTGTCATTATCAGATTATTATTGCATATTCGCAGTTTGCATGTCAGTTTGACCTATCATGTATATTACAGAACTTTAGTCATAATTATGTTAATCACTTAATCTATTGGGAGTAGCAAAATACCGAGTTGGACTAGGGTTCAGCGTACCCAAATAGTCCCAGAACTACTATCGACGTAGGTTGTAACTCCCCTCTGTGGGTATACATTTCAGTGATCATGTTAGCATGCCTCTATACCTATGGCATGGTATATTGGGTCCTCTCGATGGGGCGTATACATCGGACTCCACATTTAGCTCATGTGGTTTTATTTTCGGTTATTAGTAGCTCCCACAGTTCGGTCAAATTCCATTGCATTGACCATATTTCAGTATTCAGTCTTAGCATGTTATAAATTGGTCATTCCATTCAGTTAGTTCAATATTCAGTATCTATATCATGTTCATATTTTATCATTAATTTATTGCTTTGTTCAGTTATGTGTTATTTCAGATTTACTCTATCCTGCTTGCTCAGTACCATTCAAGTACTGACGCATATATTATGCTACATCTTCTCGTGATGTAGGTTTAGGTCCCCAACAATCAGATCACGCTTAGATCAGTTCCCGATCTCCAATTTAGCAGCATCAGTGGTGAGTCCTCATTCTTCGAGAACTAGTGACATGTTTTATGTTTATCGCTTTTAGTCATTTATTTTTAGTTTTGCTAGATCTAGTTTGGGCATGTCCCAACATTTCTAGTTAGTTTAGAGGCTTATTTCAGACATAGTTAGATTCTGCTTATTATTTGAGTTTGATGTTTCTTTTGTATTAAACTCTCAGATTTCATATATTCAGTTTTAGTATATGGGTATTCTCCATTACTTCCATTTTCATGATTTAGCTTCCGCATCAGTTATTATCGTTCTTAGTATGCTTATGGCATGCCAGCAGGGTTAGCTTGGGGTCACTTGTGATCCTAGGTCCCGTGTCTGCGTCTCGGGGTAGCACGGCGCGTGACAAGACAACTCATAAAGTTGCTCATAGATTCAATAAACTGAGAATGTACTTTCAACCTTAGAATTTTCATTAACATGTGAGTAGATATTTCACATTATATTCATAGTGTTTTCATGAGAATGACCTTTAATCAACACAACAACATTATCATCATCCCAGACAATTAATACAAAGTCATGTGTAAAGGTAAGGGGAGAATGATCTTTCAACATTACCACACTTTACACAATAATCATTGGATCTTCACTTTCTAAGTGCATCATAAGTTCATACACAACTTTCATCAACATGTACAAACCCTAGTAATCTACCCGCTCAAGGGTCATGAATCATGTCTCACAATTAAAACTAGAAATACTACACTAGGCATGAATAAAACAAGATTCAATAACTAAAATATCATAGACTCAATTCATAGTATTCATGTTGCATCAATACACCCATCACAATTCATGAAATTGGGGTCACAGGATAATTAATGGGTTCATGGGGAATTTTACTATAAAAATCACCATTAAACAAAAAATCAACCATAATAGAAGACAATTGACCCATTGAAATAGTTTTAGGGAAGGACCCATGGCTAGATTGAAAACCCTACTTTTTGAAGAATCTATCAATTCGAAATTAAAGAGTTGAAGGGGTTCATGGAGAAAAGTGTTCCATGAATCAAGACTCCCATACCTTGATTGATGTTTTCCTCCCTAAATTAGAGTGAAAAGGTTGGAACTTGAACCCTAAGCTTGACCTTGTTCTTGCTCTTCAATGGAGTCTTAGAGAGAGAATATTTTTAGAGGGAAGTTGGTTATGTTTGAGTCTTGTGAGTTATGAGGGCTTAAAAAGTGATTAATAGTTAAAAATTATTGTTATATGTTTAAATAACTAAGATAAATCGTCCCTAACCTTTACTTAATTAATTAGGAATTAATCAAAATGTTTGACCCTTGGCCGAATTATGGCAACCTTTACAGGTGTGACCCACGAAGCCCCACCTACGGTCCGTAGGTGGGGTGACGCCATGTACTGGTGAACCGTCGTTTGGTTCAGAGAAATGGGGAGACTAAGTTTCGACCCACGACCCCCACCTATGAGGCGTGGGTCCACCCACGGTTCGTGGGTGCCCTTCCATAGGTCATGTTGTCTTTTGATAGCTTTTTGGGCCTTCACTTGGGTCCTCCTCAAGGACCCTTGGGGGGTCATTGGGGATTGTGACTTGACGTGTAGGTCCTAAAATATTAGTTCTAAGTTAGGGAGGTCATTTTACGACTCTCATCTTCAAGTTAACCCTATTTAGGACGCTAGACTACAAGTTAGGCTCTAGCTTAGGTCATTAGATTTCTGGGGTGTTACACTACCAAATTATATATATGCTTGTTCAAAATAATTGTGTTCTTTTATAAAAGAGTGTCACTTAAAATGTTGTGATTTTCATGAAAATATATGTCTATTAAAATAAAACTATTTGTATCGACATGAATATTGGTGAATAGTCATTTTGTTATGTTTCGTAAAAGAAGTATTTAGATGATATTGCCTTTATTGGAAATGATGAAACTAGGTAGTTCTATAAGAATTAAATTGAATATTATGGAAAGGTCCTTCTGAAAAGGACATTTGACAAGGGGCCGACTCAAAACAAAGTTTGTATATAACAAAATTATAAAACTAGGAACAAAATATTTGTGAGAAATATCTACCTCACGGAGAGCTTTTCAAACTCAATATTTTTATTTGTTCTTACTTGCTTGAGTAAATCAACTTAGAAGTTTTCTCTAACATTGAGTGCAATAAATAAAAATATCAAATTTGTGTTGAATCTAAGTATGCTGAGCATTCTTATAATTTTTTTGAAAGGAATTCTAATAAATTTAGTTGATTTACAGTGAAATTTCTGATATGAAGTCCACACCATCACCTTGTCGGAAAAAGTATCTCATAACTTTTATGGACAATTGCATTAAATACATTTTTGTCTATTTTCTTAATGGTAAAGAAGAAGCACTAGAAACGTTTAGGCAATATAATATTTAAGTTGAAGGAAATGATGGTTGCATTACTTATAAGTTCAGATTTACCACAATTTTTTTGTGGTGTAGCTATCCATACATCAAAAGGGAACAACAAAAAAATTTCCTGTTCAATAAGAATGAAATAAAAAGTTTTGTTTCTTCAAGACACGTCTATTCCATATGAGCAATTGAAAGGAAGGAAATCTAACTTGAAATATTTCAAAGTGTGGGGGTGTCTAGCCAGAGTTAGAGTTCCTATTTCTAAAAGGATTAAAGTAGGACATAAGATTGTGGATTGTAAAATTAGACTTGAGTAGTCTAGTGAAGGGTCTAAAAACCTTGAAAAGAATAAAAGGAAAACATACTTAATAAAGAAATTCAGAGGCGTAGTAAATGTCAAAGGTCATCTACTTCCTTCGGATCTGATTTTGTATCATTTTCTATGTATTTGGTGGACTTATCCTTTTGGAAAGATGGTGTCAATAGTGAGATTGAATCAATCTTGAGCAATCATATTGAAAGTTGATTGATTGATCTTTCTCTTGGAAATAAATCATTGGGTTTAAAGTGAATCTTCAAAATCAAAATGAGACTCAATGGAACTATTGACAAATACATAGCAAGAATCTTGTCAAAGGCTTTAGAAAAAAAGATGGTCTTGATTTTTTCAACAAATACTCACCAGTAACTAAAATTACATTCATTCGGATTTTAATTGCATTACATGTGGTATATGACCTCCAAATTCTTCAAATAAATGTTAAAACAACTTTCTTAAATGGAGAATTGGAAGAAGAAATTTACATGGAGCAGCCAGAGGGTTTTGTGGTTCCCCGTAAGAAAAAGAATGTGTGTGAACTTGTTAAGTCACTTTATGGACTAAAACAGGCACCCAAACAATGATATGAAAAAATTTACCAAATCATGTTGACAAATGAATTTAAGAATCATGGAAGTGATAAATGTGTTTACATTAAAATCATAAGGTTATTGTTTGTTTTTATTTTGATGATCATGATTACCAGTGTAATACCCTAGAAATTTTTTGAACTAAACCTCGAGCCATCCTTCGTTGTAAGAAGAATTTTACCAAGGAATTTAAAATTTCATAAGTATTAATGTCAGGTCAACAGATATTGCACCTTGAGTTCCAAAAAAAATTAAAGAGAATTCAGTCAAGTCATTCCTTAGTTTTTTTAAATCTTGGGTCAACTTCAAAGGACCATAACTCTCAGTACAAGATGAGTTAGGAGACCCACAAGTTATCAAATGAAAGATCTCTGAGTCCTGTTTTTTTCCAATGCCACTGAGTTGGTTAATTTTCGAGCTCGTATGAGGGAGATATGCCCTTTTGATGTCTGGTTGTCCGATTAAGAAAAGTTACTCGAAAATAGGAGGGGTATTTTTAATCTTTTTCTTACCGCACTAATTCTAAACACGAATTACACCTAATTAAGGATCCAAACTAATTAGAATCAGTTTCATTCATCCCCAAAAGTGTTTAGGGTATTAGAGAGTAGTTTCAAGAGGAGAAAAAGTTCAAAGTTTCAAGTGTTCATTCAAGAAATTCAAGATTTCGCCAAGAACCTAGTTCTTTGAGTTATGTAAACATCTATAGTGTTGGGTTCGTTCACCCACACGCCAATCATGAGCTTCTTTTGTGAATCTATTGATAAATATTGAGCAATTTATTTTCTTGATGAGTTCTTGATAAGTGTTCTTGAAGTTTCCTTATCGATTAAGTTTTAATGTTAGATTCTACTTGGGTCAACTTCAAACGACCATATCTCTGAGAATATAAAGAGTTACGTGGGCCATAACCTATAAAATTAATGCTATTTTAATTTACTTTCTAACACCACCAATTTGGCATCAATCCAATTTTTGAATAAAAAGTTATGACTATTTTAGTAACCTGACATTGCAGTTACGAATTAGACGACAGGAAAACATTAAAAAGGGTTGTTTTGTTTTTTTACCTCCAAGAAAACCCTAAACGAATTTCTTGACTAATAAAAGGCTCAAAGTAATCAAATTTTCATCTTTTAATCCACCATTCTCTTCTCTCTCAAACCCTAAGACAAAATCGTAGGGAAAAATCAAAGTAGAAGACTCCATTCAAGATTCTTTCAATCTTTTTAAATATTCTTCCAATCTTTTTCTAGATTGTTCTTTAAGGTAAGATTTTATCCTAGAATTCCATTCTTGTAAACTCAAATTCCTCCATACAGTTATGAATCACTAATGATAATCATAATTCTTTTCCATAGATATTTTAAGAAACTAATTCAAGAATCTCAACAAAGGCTTTCTTGATTGTTTACCTCCAAGCTAGGGTTTCTAGGCTTCTAATCCAGTTATTCTTCAAGATTCTTCAAAAAGCTCATTCTTCCAGATATGTAAGACTATCATAGTGTTGGACTAGTTCGTACTCATGCCCTATATCTACTTTCAAATCAGTAAAAGATAAATCTAGGATTCTACCCCTAGATTTGAGTATTCATGAGATAAGTTGATTTGAGTTCTTGAGTTCGTCGTTCTTTTAAAAATTATATTCCTAATTATTGAGTTTCTATATTTTTATTAAGACCCTTGAGTTGATTTGTTCATGTTTATAATTCATCATAAACTCTAATTCGAGTTATAAATCTTTAGAAGTTTTTCAAAGACAACACTTGAGTTTTGAGGAAGTAATTATAAGAATGAGAAGAGTCGTATACATGAGTTCCATATTGTTATTTAGACCCTTGAGTCGAGCCTTTCATGCCCAATAAATTTTGTATGAACTCCATCACTAGAGTAACTTTGAGAGGAATAGTATCTTCAAGTTCTAAGTCTTTTGTATTGAGTTCCTGGCATTTTGGGATTATTTTCCTAATCATGAGTCTACTACATGTTACCCATGAAGGTCCTTGAGTTGAGTAGTTCATGCCCATAATTCTGCATGAACCCTATGAGTCGAGAAGTCTTGAGATGAGAGGTATCATTGAGTCCTTGAGTTGAGTAGTGCTTGCCAATAATTCCACAAGAACCCTCCGAGTCGAGCATTCTTTAGATGAGTAGTATCATCGAATCCTTGAGTTCTGGAGTTGTTGAGTTCCAAGTATTGATTTCTATGCATGGTTATTGGAAACCTTGAATTGATTTGTTCACGTCCATAATTCGGCATGAACCCTATTTTAAGAAGTCTTTTTACAAAAAATTTTAAAACTTGTTTTAATGACTTGAGCACTGAGTTGAGGAAGAGTAGAGATGAGTTCATTTTCTTCAAAATGATATATGGGAACTAAGTTTTCCCAAGAGTAAATGTTTTACATTTAAGATGAGAGGAAACTGAGATCTCCAAAATAGTTTTGAGCAGTTTGAGTACCATCTCTTTTCAAAGAAATATTTTTGAGTAATAATCTCAAACCACAGAGAGAGTTATATTTTTAAACGTATGAGCTGAGTATATTTTTGGGAGTAGTATTGAGCATCAATAAGGGGACGAGTTCAGATAACTCAAGTCTCCATAAACCATGTAGCCAATGTGGGTAGAAAGGGTCATAGTTTTTAGATGATTCCTTAATGCTTTTAAGCATACACTAGTGGATCCACTTAGTTGAGATACTCTATACCCCGACAAAGTATAGGATAGTTCTGGAAGCGTGGGTGAGACGTTGTATCATCACATAGCTCATAGTGATGGTTGTCGGTTAGAGAAACTCCCACAGAGTTATATTATATTTTTGTATATACAAACTGGTTTATTATTGTATTCTTCAATACATTGAGTTGCTATCTATTGTTTTAAGAGTTTTCCATATATTGTATCTTTTATTATTGCTTTATCCTTCAGTATCTTGAGTTGAGTATCTTGAGTTGAGTACCTTTGAGTTGAGTTGAGTTGAGTATCTTTGAGTTGAGTAGCTTATTCTTGAGTTGAGTTTAGTTGAGTGAGTTGAGAAGAGGTAAGTATGTTTCCTTTTTAACAAGTTAAATCTTACATTTAGGCTTTACAATTCCCCTTTCATGTTCATACATTACACGAACTGAGCCATTTGGCTTGCATCATATAGGTATTCAGGATCATCAACAGGCATTTCGTTGGTACCACTTATAGTTTTAGTTAGTTATGGTGAGTCTCCTTGCTTCTGGAGGATTTCATTTACTCTTTAGTTTCATCAGGATATCATTGGTCTTGTCCCGACTCCCATCTTTTTCATTTAGAGGCTTCATAGATAGACAGTAGAGTTTCAGAAGTATGTTCATTTATTTTGTTAAATGTTTTCAAGACATAAGTTGCCTATTTATGGCGAGTTGAATATATTATTCTTATTCAGAGTTATCTATTCAGTATTGTTCAGATTATTTTAAAGTTAAATATTTGAAGTGAATTCATTTTTGAAGCTTGAGTTAGTCATCCGCTTGTAGCCAGCCAGGATGAGGGTTCACTTAGGGACAACAATGGTTCTCGAGTGCTGGCCACGTCCAAGGTGTAGGCTAGGGACGTGACAAACTTGGTATCAAAGCGCAGATTTCAAGAGTCCTAGGGTGTGTATGAAGCCGTGTCTGTAGAGTCCTAGTTATCGGTGTGAAGCTCGCCACATCTATAATTAGGAGGCTGCAACATTTAGCAACTATCTCACTTCTTTCATACTCGTAATAGTGTAATAGAGCTATATCATAAAGATTTATTCATACTCATGCGTTTCTCAAATTCATTCGAATACCCGTCATAATAGAGGTGGTTGAAAAGAAAAGTTAGTCCTTTATAGATGAGTTGATCTTTGAACGAGTCTTGAGGAAGTCATGAGACTCCAGAAGGGGATTGAGAGAAGCCCATTAGTGAGTTAAGTGTTGAATTTCTTAGGAATGCTCTCATGTTCATATGAATCGTGCGTCTGAGCCAAAAGTGAGTTGTACACTCTTCCCTAAACCTTATTCAGTTGAGATCCTTATGAGGTAGTATGTATAGAGCTTAGGTAGTATTCTCATCCAAAAAGATAGCAAGAGTTACAAAATTATGAGCAGTAGCAGTGAAAGTGCCAAGAGTTAAAGGAAAGTATGCAGAAGTTCAGTAATCATTGGAAAGGAGATAGTGATAGGGAAGATTATGTTATTGCAATCACCTAGTCAGTTATAAGTGATGAGTTTCTTTATGAGTTGAATAAGGAATAATAGTGTTGTAGAGAGTTCTTGATAGAAGGAAGAGGAATAGTTACTAGTCATGATGAGATAGAGTATATTTTAACCAAAATAGAGTTGATGTCAATGTGCCATCGTGTTAGAGGAGACTAAATATATATGTTGAATAAGAGAACATAATATTCATGAAGTCATAGATCAAAGCTAGGCTTATGATTTGCTTGAGAGCGTCATCATGTTCTGAAGGTTATAGAATCGATTAAGTAATGAAGTATAATAAGTGAACAAATAGTACTTAGGTTGTGAAAAGGGGATGTAGACCCATTTAGAGATGATGGAATAGGTTCATAGCTTCCAAGTGTCATCTTTAGACCTAAGGGGGAGATGATAAGATGAGAAATCAAGCCCAGTGTTCATAATAAGATAGTAATAAGCTCAAAAGAGTATGGGAGATATCTTTTCAAAGATCCTTTAGAAATGGAGTAATGTTAGAAAGAGAAGGTTAATGATCCTTTTTGTGATAATGATGGTGTGATAATTCTTTCTAAGGTTATAAATGAGGAGGAAGAAGAGAATGAGGTTTTGCTATGAGAAATATCTAAATGAGAGCCCTTAGTTGGTTCAGAATAGTAATGCGGGTAAATTCTAGTTGGTATTATAGAAATGATAAGAGTGACCCCGTTTCATACCCAGTCCAGCCGTCATTCGAGGATGAATGATCCCAAGGGGGAGCTATTGTAACACCTCAGAATATTTTTTAACTAAGACCCAAACCATTCTTCATTGTAAGTAGGATTTTATCGAGGAATTTAATACTTCTTAAGTATTAAGGTCAGGTCACTAGATATAGAACCTTGAGTTCCAAAAAGAATTAAAGAGAATTCATTTAAGTCATTCCTTAGTTCTTTTAAATCTTGTGTCAGCTTCAAATGACCATAACTCTTAGTACAGAATGAGTTAGGAGACCCACAATATATCAAATGAAAATATCTCTAAGTCCTCTTTCCAATGCCATTGAGTTTGCTAATTTTCGATCTCATAAGAGGGATATATGCCCTTTTGAAGTCAGGCTGTCCATTTAAGGAAAAGTTACCCAAAAATAGGAGGGGTATTTTAGTCTTTTCCTTACCCAACTTATTCTAAATGCGAATTACACCCAATTAAGGATCTAAACTTATTAGAATCAATTTCATTCATCCCTAAAAGCGTTTAGGGTTTTAGAGAGAAGATTCAAGAGGAGAAAAGGTTCAATGTTTTAAGCGTTCGTTCTAGAAATTCAAGATTTTGCCAAGAACCTAGTTCTTTGAGGTATATAAGCTTCCATAGTGTGGGTTAGTTCACCCACACACCAATCATGAGTTTCTTTTGAGAATCTATCCATAAATATTGAGAAATTTAATTTCTTGATGAGTTCTTGATAAGTGTTCTTGAAGTTTCCTTATCGATTAAGTTTTGATGTATGATTCTACTTGTGTCAACTTCAAACGACCATATATCTTAGAATATAAAGAGTTACGTGGGGCATAACCTATCAAATTAAAGGTATTTGAATCTAATTTCCAATGTCACCAATTTTGTATCAATTCAATTTCTGAGTAAAAAGTTATGACTATTTTAGTAACCTATACAGTGTTATTATGAATTAGCCGATGGGAAAACATTAAAAAGGATTGTTTTTTGTTATTTTTACCTCCAACAAAACCGTAAACAAATTTCTTGACTAATAAAAAGGTAAAAAACAATCAGATTTTCATCATTTAATCAATCACTCTCTTCTCTCTCAAACCCTAAGACAAAACCCTAAGGAAATATCAAAGTAGAAGACTCCATTTAAGATTCTTTCAATCTTTTTCAAGATTCTTCTTCAAAGTAAGTTTTTCTCCAAGAATTCCATCCTTTTCAACTCAAATTCCTCCTTACAATTATGAATTACTAATGAAAATCATAATTCTTGGCCATAGAGATTTCAAGAAACTAATTCAAGAAACTCAAGAGAGCTTTTGTTGATTGTTTACCTGCAAGCTAGGGTTTCAAGGCTTCTAATCAATTAATTCTTCAAGATTCATCAATATTCTTCAAGAATCTTGTTCTTCCAGGTATGTAAGAATATCATAGTGTTGGACTAGTTCGTCCTCACGCCCTACATCTACTTTCAAATCAATAAAAGAGAAATCTAGGATTCTACCCCTAGATTGGAGTACTCCTAAGATAAGTTGATTTGAGTTCATGAGTTCATGAGTTCATTGCTCTTTTAAAAATTATATTCCTAATTATTGAGTTTCTATAATTTTATTGAGATCCTTGAGTTGATTTGTTCATATCTATAATTCATCATGAACCCTATTTCGAGTTATAAATCTTGAGAAGTTTTTCAAAGCCAACACTTGAGGTTTGACGAAGTAAGTATGAGAATGAGAAGAGTCGTATACATGCCCATAAATTCCGCATGAACTCCATCAGTTGAGTATCTTTGAGAGGAGTAGTATCTTAAACTTCTAAGTCTTGAGTATTGAGTTCCTAATCATTTTGGAATTATATTCCTAATCATAAGGCTACTACATGTTACCTATGAAGGTCCCTGAGTTGAGTAGTTCATGCCCATAATTTTGCATTAACCCTATGAGTCGAGCAGTCTTGAGATGAGAGGTATCATTGAGTCCTTGAGTTGAGTAGTTCATGCCCATAATTCCACATAAACCCTCTGAGTCGAGCATTATTGAGATGAGTAGTATCATTGACTCCTTGAGTTCTACAGTTTTTGAGTTCCAAGTATTGAGTTCTATGCATGGTTATTGAAAACCTAGAATTAAGTCGTTTACATCCATAATTCAGCATGAACCCTATTTTAAGAAGTCTTTTTACAATATGTTTTAAAACTTTTTTTAAAGACTTGAGCACTGAGTTGAGAAAGAGTAGATCTAAGTTCATATTCTTCAAAATGATATATGGGAACTAATTATTCCCAAGTGTAAATGTTATTATACTTAAGATGAGAGGAAACTGAGATTTCCAAAAGAGTTTTGAGCAGTTTGAGTACCATCTCTTTTAAGAGAAAGATTTTGAGTAATAATCTCAAACCACAGAAAGAGTTATATTTTTAAACATATGAGCTGAGTATATTTTTGGGAGTAGTATTGAGCACCGATACGAGGACGAGTTCAGATAACTCAAGACAACATAAACCATGTAGCCAACATGGGTAGAAAGGGTCATACTCTTTAGATGATTTCTTAATGTTTTTTAGAATAGCCTAGTGGATCCACTTAGTTGAGAGGTTCCATACCCCGGCAAAGTATAGGAAACTTCTAGCAGCATCGGCGAGACACTGTATCATCAAAAAGCTCATAGTGATGATTGTCGGTTAGAGAAACTCCCACAGAGTTATATTGTATTTTTATATATACAAACTGAGTTATTATTGTATTCTTCAATACATTAAGTTGCTATCTACTATTTTAAACATTTTCCATATATTACATCTTTCATTGTTGCTTTATCCTTGAGTATCTTGAGTTGAGTATCATATCTTTGAGTTGAGTATCTTATTCTTGATTTGAGTTTAGTTGAGTGAGTTGAGAAGAGGTAAGTATGTTTCCTTTTTATCAAGTTCAAGCTTATGTTTATGTTGTAGAATTCTCCTTACATGCTCGTACAATCCACGTCCTGAGCCATTTGGCATGCATCATGAAATGATGCAAATACAGCTATTCTGAATCATCAACATGCATTTTGTTGGTACCACTTACAGTTCCAGTTAGCTATGTTGAGCCTCCTTGTTTCCGTAGGATTTCATTTACTTTTCAGTTTCGTCAGGATGTCTCGAGTCTTGTCTCGACTCCCATATTGTCATTAGACGCTTTATAGATAGACAATAGAGTTTCAGAAGTTTTTTTATTTATTTTTCTTAAATGGTTTCAAGACTTAAGTTTCCCATTTATGGCGAGTTGAATATATTATTATTAGTCATAGTTATCTAATCAGTATTGTTTAGATAATTTTAAAGTTGTGTATTTAAAGTGAATTCAGTTTTGAAGCTTTCCTATGCTTGAGTTAGTCTTATGCTTGTAGCCAGCCAGGATGAGGGTTCGCTTGGGGACTAACAAAGGTTCTCGAGTGCCGACCATGTCAAGGGTGTATGCTCGGGACGTGACAATCAGTAGAGACACTAATGACATAATGTTACTAAACATATGCTAGAAAGCATCTTTGATGTGAAAGATTTTGGAATTGTTGATGTGTGATTTTAGGGATAATATAAGAATCCTTAGAATTCTATAATGTGTAGCATCATCACAGTCTCATTGCATAGAAAAGGTACTTGACTATTTCAAATAATTGGATTTTAATATTTTCAAGACTCCAATAAATGTGAGCTTGAAACTTCAAAAGAATGATGGCGAAAGTGACTCACAATTGGATTATGCTAGATTATTCGGAAGTATAATGTATATCAGGAAGTGTACACGATCAGATATAGCATGTGCTATTAGCAAACTGGGTCGGTTCAATAGTAATCACAATCAAACTCATTGGATGACAATTAAAAGAGTTTTGGGGCATTTAAAACATACTCAAAACTTTGCCTTGCATTATACACATATCTAGAAATATTGAAAGGATATAGTGATGCAAATTGGATCACCGGATAAAATGAAGTAAAATTCATGAGTGGATATGTATTTACTCTTGGTGGAGGAGCAGTCTCGTGGAAGTCTTCCAAACATACATGTATCTCTAGCTCTACAATGATAAATAAGCTTGTCGCTCTAGATAAGGCTGGTGAATAAGTTAAAAAAATCTGAAATTTTGTGATCGATATTCTTTTTTCGGCATAAACATTTGGCATCAGTATGCATACAATTTGATAGTCAAGATGCAATATCTAGGCCATGTTGCATGATGTAAAATGAAAAGTCTCGTCATAGAAGACGTAGACATAATACGTATGAAAACTACTCTCTAGTGTAATTATTACAATTGACAATATAAAGTCAAAGGATAATGTGTCGGATCCACTAACAAAAGGCCTAACTAGAGAGAGAGTTGAAAGATCATCTAAGGGAATGGGTTTACGGCTTAGGACAAGTCATCATGGTAACTCTACCTAGCAGACTGGAGATCCCAAGATCTACGTTCCAGGAAAAAATAAAGTTGTGACTCACGGTTCGACATTGTCAACAAACTCAATCCATTCTCATGATGAATACAATGCTCAGGAACAAGTAAAAAACATTAAGGCTTGTTAACGAGTTTATAAAGCTTACAGTTTTTAATGATTTGCTAAGTTTGGCAGATTTGAGCAAATAGTGTATCTACAGAATAACACGTGTTAGAAATCACCTATAAGAGTGTGAAGTGGAAGCCACTTCAAAGATAAATACTGTAAAAAAACATATTCTCTATACACTCATGAAACCAGGAGGTGTTCATGGCTGAAACGAACACAACCGTAAGAACCATAAATGCTAAAGGAATGATTGTGTGACATGATTGTCTATGTATACACCAAAGCTTGACAGTTCAAGAACATGAAATCTACCGATAGACCGAGTATATTCGACATATGTTTACTATAGAAAGTTCAACAAGAAACCTACTTATCCAGATGCAATTAATACTTGCTTGTAAAATATACAAACTTGTATATTTCTTTATCTTAGAGCCATTCTCATCATACGGGGGATTATTAGGTTTTAAAAGGTGTGAATTGAGAATGAAGAGTTACAACTTTTATGAAGACTTGTGACTATTATGAAAAGTTTCGACTTTTATCTTCTATGAAAAGTTGTGCTTTTTATGAAAGGTTGTGATGTTTCCGAAGGATTGTGACTTTTCCAAAGGGTTGTGTCCTATCCGCTAAGGCACAATAAGCACCTTTTCACACTACCCTTTGTTGTCTACAAATAGAGGGATTTCCTATCGTTTTAAGGGAACCAATTTTCTTGACTTCTTCTACTACTATTAAATCTAGTATTCTAAGCGCACTTTACAACCTTTGATTGGTACGCTGACACCATGGTTATAGGTAACGATACACCAGTGAGGAAGATCTTTCTATCTTGTTAGGATATATTCCATTAATCTCGGGTATTTGAGGGGAATAATTTCCTTACGGGGACACTGTGCATTCAGCGGACTCGATGTTCTTCTTTGAGAAAATATTTTTTATATTGTTTCTGATCTGTTTCTGACTAATTTTTCTCTATTACTTTTAATTTTCTAGTTTTGAAAATTCTATTTAAACATTGTTGTTTCTTATCAAGTTCTTCAAAGTTTTTATTCTAACTATCTTAGGAATACATGATGACCAACATGTATCATTGAAAGCATCCTTTTCGCGCTAGTTTAATATCTTCTTCCTCCTTCTCTTGAATAAAATTTTCACCATTGACTCATCTCAATATATTATATTTTGTCAACTTTTAGAGACAATAGATGATCATTAAAATAAAATCAGAAGAATGATCAAACCTTGTGATTCAGGGTTTCACTTTATATTTTTCATTGATTATCTATTGTTTTCACTCTACAAAATTAAAATTGTTGAAGCTCATAAATCATTATTAAAATCATTGGGATTTATCTTCTTTTTTCCTTCAAAATTTTCGTGATGTTGATTTTTTCTTATTTTTTTTAAATGAGTATAATTGTCATTTCTATAAGTGTTTTTTTAGAATTTCAAAAAAGTGAATTTTTTTACGGCTGATGGGATTCAATCTATGCCGCGTGAATTCTATCGACCAGATTCAAATCTAATTCATGTGAATTCTTAGGTGAAATTGATTTTAAGGATTCAAAAATGGATATATAAATAACTTTAAATCAGTATATGGAAATAAATTTGAAGGTCGGAGAAATCAGTAAGTGTTGATGAACATAATCCTACGTAAAATAATAATTAATGCCTATTATAAGTCTCCACGTCTTGTGTGTGGAATTTGTTTTGAAGGCATTTGAGTAACTTATTGAGCTTGAACTTGCATTTGAAGCAAGTATTGTGAACATGAGCATCTTTGATAATAGTGACTCACAATTTGAATCTTTGAGTGCACAATTGATCATTGTATGAGTAGTTTCAACATTATTTTGTGCATTTATGTGGAGTCTTATGCAACTCTATTTGTAGACATCGTTATTGAACTGTTGATTTGGGTGTTACTTGAGGACAAGCGAACGTTCAAGTTGGGCGTGTTGATGAGTCTGAGATTTGGACTCATTTCGGGCATTTTTTATATAGTTCTAGTGTCCTCAGATGCCTAATTTATGCTATAAACTGATGTTAAAGCCTTGATTATCAGGTATATGGACTAAGGAGCAAAGTAAGGACACTAACATGCAAAAAAGAACAAAAAAAGTTAAAGATGTGAAGAAGAGCAATCTTGGTAATCGCCAAGACCACTCTGCGAACAACCGAGTGGCTCTTCAGACCGCCTAAAGTTCCAGTGTGCTAGCCCTGAGGAAAGAAACCAAGTAAGCGATAGAAATGGGCAGTCGGTGAATCACCAATCAGTTTCACGATGAAAAATGGATCGCCCAAAGTTACAGAACTTGAGGATGCTGAGAACCAATGTGAAAAGGAGTAGAAGAGAGAAAAGGGCGGATCACCGAACCACTCGACGATCCCGACTTACCTCGCCTAATGGTTTTTCCGACCAAATCTTGTGAAACTATAAATTGGATTTTAAATGTAATTTTGAGGAGTTCTCACAGAGTTCTCTCCCAGATATTCCAATTCTCATTCTAGACTTAGGGGTTTGTTTAGATTTTTGAGTTCGAATTGCACAATTTTGAAGGACTTGAAAGTGGGTTTTTGAATTTCATTCTTAGAAATCATTGTAAAGACTTGGAAACTCTTGCCCAAATCATGGATAATGCATTTGGTAACTGTTTTTCTGTTTTTATGATGTGTGGCTATAACCTAATTCTTGGTATGTGATTATGTGATAATGGATTGAATTAGCTTATTAGTATCAATTATTACTAATTTAAATGCTATATTGAAGTGGGTTTAATCATTAGTTGAGTGTTTATTTATGAATTGTAGTTGCAAATGTAGTTCTCACTTTGAGTTCTTAGCTTGATTTAGAAAGAGGTTTTGGAACCAAAGCTTTTGATTAATGGTTTGTAGGTATTGGGTTGATGTGGGTTCCGCTCGAAAGAGTGACTCCCAAACCTTAATACATCTTCCTAGACAGAGAGGATGTATTAAGGTTGTGGGCTGTTCTTATTTGTTAAGCTTGTTGATGTTCGACAGAAATCACCTTAATCGAAGTAGTTGTTCGAGAGAAAGCTATTTCACTCATAGCCCAGCCTACTGTAACGACTCGGAAAATGATAGAGTGAAACTAGAGCCTCATATGTGAGTTTGGAGTCGAGAACTTAATGAAATGATTATATTTGAAATGACCCAAAAAGTTCTTAAAATGTGCTTCGGAAGTTACCGGAAACTTGTTTAGCTGTATATAAAAAAAT